>JACVVK020000005.1:5590000-5657558 GCA_018292915.2 Batillaria attramentaria | reverse complement strand
CCTTCTCGTACGTGGCACGGATCATTCGGACCGATCGTCGGAGGTTCTCTCCGGGTACTTTGGCTTCCTCCTCCTCTGCTTTCGAAATGTTCAGCCCAAACCAAAAAAAAAATTGAAAATGAACGCAAATCTAAATTCCGGAATGTCAGCAGCTGAGCTGACCCTTCGCACCGTGTGGTTGTAATGTATTCATGTCCAGTGTGTGAGAGAATGTGTTCTGGTCTGTCTCCATTGGTCAGGCCTCTAGAGTTCGGCTGAAGAGTCGTTTGTTTTGTCTCTTTTCCAAGACCTGGCCATGAGTTTTAAAGTGAAAAATTGCCTCAAAAACAGCCCAGAAGCTTAGAGGATTTTTATGGAGAAAAAGACCATTGTTGTTAGCTACAGTTTATTAGCCTCATACAACGGACTACACTGGCGTGAAAAGCTGTGAGTTTTGGTGGGTTTCTTTTTAGTTTGTTTGTTGTTGTTTTTTTTTTTTTTTTGGGGGGGGGGGTTAATCCATGATATTGTTTTGGATTTTTTGTTTGTTTGTTTGTTTGTTTTAGCGTGACTACTGGCCCAAACATCGACAAAGCGGAGGTGCAGATAAACGTGAGTAGACTTTCGCCGGAAACAAAAAATCGATAATTGTCAGTACTCCTGTTCCCGGCCTGGCTATTACTGGTGCATTAAAATCACTTTTAACGATTTTAAAACAATTTTTAAACTGTATATATCAGTGTAAATAAATCCCAGTCTGTCATGACCAGTTTTATTATAAACAGATCTGCTTGGGGTTTTGTTGTTGTTGTTGTTGGTTTTTTGTTGTTGTTGTTTTTATTTTGTTTTTTATTTGTTTTTTGTGTTTTGTTGTTGTTTGTTTGTTTGTTTGTTTGTTTTTAAGGAAATGAGGGAGAAGGGGGTGGCGACTAACCGGTCTATTGCTACGCTTATACTGCACTGTACAAAAGCTTTGGGATATCCCTGCGTGTGTGTGCAGAAAACTAATAATAATAATAATATTAAAATTGGGCTTTAAAATGGTTTATGAGAGGTGAGAACGTGGAGCGGGGCCGGAAGAAGAGGAGGGAATTGGGGGTTTAACGTCCTTTTCCACCACACACAAAAGAGTGATGAAGGAAAACCCCAGCATGGCTTCAGATTCGAATCGCATTCGGTCATAGACTGATGCATGCGGGATTCGAACTCACGACTTTGAAACTCTAACGCTTTCTCACACCCCCCGGAATAGGACGTGGAGGTAATCAGACGTAAAGTCATCATCGTTTCACAGGTTGTCCAGAAAAAGAAGTCGTTCCCGTTTGGCATGATGGCGAAGGCCCCTGACTACAATGCCAACGCGGCCAACGGGAAATACCGCGACTTCATCCACAAGCACTTCAACTGGGCCGTCACTGGGAACGCGCTCAAGTGGTACGCCATTGAGCCTCATAGGGTAGGTCCATTCAGCGTGACGTCAGTTTTCATAGTAATTAGCTATTATTCTCCAACTAGCTCAGGATTTATTTACGTCATGATCAAAATAGTTGTCGGTAAACGACAGCTAGATGGGGAATAATTATCAACTAATTACAGTACACTCTCTGCTAGTCTAACCCTGACAATGACGTAGGAAAATTTACGTCATGATCAAAATACTTGTCGGTAAACGACAGCTAGATGGGGAATAATTATCAACTAATTACAGTACACCCTCTGCTAGTCTAACCCTGACAATGACGTAGGAAAATTTACGTCATGATCAAAATACTTGTCGGTAAACGACAGCTAGATGGGGAATAATTATCAACTAATTACAGTACACTCTCTGCTAGTCTAACCCTGACAATGACGTAGGAAAATTTACGTCATGATCAAAATACTTGTCGGTAAACGACAGCTAGATGGGGAATAGCTAATTACACTACATTCTCTGCTAGTCTAACCCTGACAATGACGTAGGAAAATTTACGTCATGATCAAAATACTTGTCGGTAAACGACAGCTAGATGGGGAATAATTATCAACTAATTACAGTACACTCTCTGCTAGTCTAACCCTGACAATGACGTAGGAAAATTTACGTCATGATCAAAATACTTGTCGGTAAACGACAGCTAGATGGGGAATAGCTAATTACACTACATTCTCTGCTAGTCTAACCCTGACAATGACGTAGGAAAATTTACGTCATGATCAAAATACTTGTCGGTAAACGACAGCTAGATGGGGAATAGCTAATTACACTACATTCTCTGCTAGTCTAACCCTGTTACGAGCGTGGCTGTGCCTTTTGTTTATATTTTGTTTGTATGCTGTAGGATAACAGCTGTAATGTTTTTTTGTAGTTTAGTGAGACAGAGAAGTTGCTACGTTCATTTCATATTGTGTTTTAGTAATGTAAATCTGTTTCCCGTGATCCAGAAGTTTCTAATGTTTCACGAGTATTCGAGAAATGGTGACCTTGTTTTGACTGTAGCTATTTCGCCTCGGACGAAAGGTATGCACTTAGGGCCTAGAGCTGAGTCGCTCGGAAATTTCGTGCAAATCGCTTTGTTCTGACTTGTTTACGATTAGAAGGTATTATATAACGCGCCTAGGCTCGGCGGGCAGGTACTTGATTATTCTGGATTCTTCTTTAGTTTTTAAATAGTAATAAGGTGATTCACGTTCTGATTGTTGATTGGTTCTTTTATAAGAGTGGTCCAGAATGTACTAGAATGCTGTATCTGTATATAAGGCCCGGAGATGTTTGCGCGTCTGTGTGTGTGCACGAGAGAAGCTTGTATTTGAGAAGCTTGAAAGTGCTGTAATAAACTCCACTCGGTTATAACTTTTCTACGCGCTCACGTGTCTTCTGTGGCTGAGAAACAACGTGCAGTCCACAAGAACTCGCTACGTGAGGATTTGTTTCGCCTGTGTGTCATCGTTTCACCTCGATAAGACGACGGGCTCTTCAACATATCTCCACACGTAACAAACTCTGACAATGACGTGTAGGAAAGCCTACGTCATGATCGCCGTCATACCTTGACGAAAGCATCATAACGCCAGTTTAGATCTGAAATGCAGTGGGAGGGCGAAGTCCTAGTGAACTGTGGTGTGGATCAAAAACTTTTTCTGTCGTATCAGTCTTATTTTTGAAAAAATCCACACCGAAAATATCCATACACCACCATGCTTCAGACTCCAAATAAGAATTTCTCTTCCACAGGGACAGTTACACTACCAGCCGGCCCTGGATACGGTCAATGGACTGAGAAGCCATGGGTAGGATGGGATGCATACAGCATGTCCTTCTCACAAATACTGCTGATGCAATATACGTGTGTGTGTGTGTGTGTTGTGTGTGTGTGTGTGTGTGGTGTGTGTGTGTGTGTGTGTGTGTGTGTTTGGGGTGGCGGGGGGGGGGGGGGGTGGGAGGGGGGGGGTGTTTGGGGGTTTAACGTCCTTTTCCACCACATAGGGTGATATCAAAGACGGGGCAACGATGAAAAAGCCAGCACAAATAGGGGGGGGGGGGGGGGAGCCGGGACAGTCGAATGGTAGAGCGTTTTAACAGCATCGTGAGCCATTACCTTTTCGAATGTTTTATTGTTTTATATAATAAATTACCGCTTAGTTTCGCATGTTTCCTGCTTTAAAAATAAATAAATAAAATGGTCATCTGTCTTGGTTCGCGCTTACTCATAGTCCGTTCGGACGGTGCAGGAAACACGCATCATCCCCAAAAAAATGTTGTGGCGTGCAGCATCAAGGTGCGTGGACATAACCTGGTGTGGTCAGTGGACAAGTACGTCCAGGACTGGATCAAGCAGCTCCATGGAGACGAATTACGCAATGTTGTCAAGCATCACATAGAGGAGACCATGAACGTGACTCGTGGGCTGTAAGACCTTCTGTCCATCTCCCGTGTAGTGAATTAGTTAGTTAGTTAGTTAGAAAGGTACTTAGCTAACTACTTAGCTGTCTAGTTAGTTACTTACTTTTTAGTTGGTTAGCTAGATCACAAAGCTCTTTAATAATGATCGACCATTTAAGCGAGGTAGTAAGTTCATTAGGTAGGTAGGTAGTTGGTTTGGTAGCTAACTGGTTAGTCAGCTCAGTTACCTAGCTTGCTGGTCAATCATTTAGTAAGGTAGGTCGGTAGTTATGAAGCTAACTAGTTAGCCAGCTTAGTTAGCTAGCTGGCTGGCCCGTCAGTTAATAAGTGAGATGGGTAGGTAGGTAGGTATTTAACTAATTAGCAAGCCAGTTAGTTACTTAGCTGGCCAGCTAGCTAGTCGGTTAGTCAGTCGCTTAGTTAGTTATTTAGTTAGTTAGTTAGTTAGTTAGTTAGTTAGTTAGTTAGTTAGTTAGTTAGTTAGTTAGTTAGTTAGTTAGTTACATTTGATTTCTTCTTGTTTCACTCGTAAGTGTTTTATGCATGCTGTTCAGAGGTAGTTTGGTCGTTATTGTTATTTTGTTCGCCTGTTGTTTGACTGTTCTCGTCAAGGTTTAGTCACGACAGAGCATACGCACTACACAAAGCTCTTTAATAAATTTAATTGTACTTCTTGCTGACCTTTGCAATAAATCGGCGTTAAGTGAAATCCTCTACATTCGATGAAAATACTCCAAGGTATTTTACCACGCACGCGACAGGATAATCACACGAAGGTAGAATTGTCACACCGTGTGTGTGTGTGTGTGTGTGTGTGTGTGTGTGTGTGTGTGTGTGTGTGTGTGTGTGTGTGTGTGTGTGTGTCAGGCTGGAGCACTGGGACGTGAACAATGAGAACCTACACGGTCACTGGTACCAGAACCAACTGCATGACCCTGACTACAACCTGGAGTTGTTCCGTATCGCGCACCACGCCGACCCCAACGTCAAGCTCTTCCTGAACGACTACAATGTGGTGGCTGGCGGAGGATCGACTGATGTTAGTCATCCTGCATTTTCACATTACAGTTTGTTTGTTTGTTTGTTTGTTTGTTTGTTTGTTTGTGTTTGTATGACGATTTCTTGATCGTTTTGGTCTGGTTTGGTTTCGTTGGGTTTGGTTTCGTTTGGTCTGGTTTGGTTTGGCTGGTTGTTGTTTTTTTTTTGTTTCTGTTTTTGTTTTTGGTTTGTTTTTCTTTCTTGGTTTGGTTTGGTTTTTGTTTATTTTTTTGTTTTTGTTTCTTGTTTTGTTTCGTTTTTGTAGTTTTGTTTTGTTTTGTTGTTTTGGGTTGTTTGTTTTGGGGTGTTTTTTTGTTGTTGTTTTTGTTTTGGGGTGTTTGTTTGTTGTTTGTTTGTTTGTTTGTTTGTTTTTTGGGGAGAGGGTGTTGTTGTTCTTGGTTTTGTTGTTTTTGTTTTGTTGTTGTTGTTTTTGGGGGAAGGGGGGGGGGGCGATGGGGGGAGGGTGTTCCTGCACGGTTCGCTTTTGTTAGCATACGAGCGTGTCCTGTTTGACAGTTTAACAGTGACAATGAAGTCAGTGGAAATGTTTATGATTTTCCAGGCTTACCTCCAGCAGGCGCTTCACTTCAAATCCGCCAACGTTCGGCTGTACGGGATAGGAGTTCAGTGTCACTTCCACGGTGAACCAAACCAAGCTGCTATCAAGGTACGTACAACACATGGTTTAATCATTTCTTTCGTAAAACCACCCACAGAAAACTTTATTTGTCACCAAGACGTTGTTGTTGTTGTTGTTTTTGTTGTTGTTGTTGTTGGTGGTGTTGTTGTTGTTGTTGTGGTTGGTTGGTTGGTTGGTTGGTTGGTTGGTTGGCTGGGTTTTTTAAACGCTAAGTTGTAACATCAAACAAAGAAGAAATAGTTAAGCCGTGGAGATGGCTTGCTGGATTTGAAGTCCAAACGTGTAGTACAGCCTGCAAAAATTAATCACCCACGCAGAAACAGAGTACATATTTTATGTTATTTATCATCATTATATTTCCTTTTATTTCGCTATGTGCGATGCATGATTGTTTGTTTTTTTAATTATTGTTGACTGTTCTTTTAATGTGTATCCCAAAAATATCACTGCATTCCAATTTCCCATTTATAAGACAAAGATTTTGTTGAATTGAATTGAATTAAAATTGTGAATGAACCTCTGTATAAAAGTTGTTTGTATGCAGCTAAGACGTCTCACCTGTTTTGATCACTTCCAAACAGGAACGTCTGGACAAACTGGCCCAGGCTGGTCTCCCTATCTGGGCCACAGAATTAGACTGCGTGGCAGGGGACGAAGACACACGTGCGGACTATTACGAGAAGGCGCTCAGATCCCTCTATGGCCACCCGGCAGTGGACGGCATTTTGTTCTGGGGATTCTGGGACCGGAACCACTGGAGAGGACCGAGAGCGTCCATTGCCACAGGAGATGATGTTGTTGTAAGCGAGCAGTGTTTCAAGAATGCATACGCACGAGGCAAAAAAAAAAGGAAAAAAAAAACCCTTTAAGTCGCACGCATTCCTATTGTCAGTGAGTCTCTGTTGTAGCGAGGGGGATTTGGTCTAGTGGGTAAGGTATCCGACTTCGGATCATGAGCCGCCCGGTTCATATCCCTGGTGGTCAGGAATTTTGATGGATTTTTTTCCTTTCCAAATCAGTCAAAATCACGTGCAGACTTCTTTATGGTGCCTGTCCCGCCCTCGTGTACACACGCACGCACAAATATCAAGTGTGCACGCTAAAAATCCCACGTCCGTCTTTCGAAGAAGAGTAGGCTGTGACCGGTAGCGTGGAAAACAGAAATACTGTCGCACGCATCTGAGTGAATAGCAGGGTGAAATTTTGCACTTAAAGTAGCGGCACCAGGCTTTCACTGCTTCGTCCTTCAGCTCTGCGGCGCCATGAGCATTTGGATATGAGGAAAAGTCTACCATACCACATGTGACCGGTCGGTGGTGTAGACGTAACGTCTCCTGCCACCACTACTGGAGGCTGGGGGTTCGAGTCCCACTTACGGCAAAGAAATTTTTCATCTGAAGTTCACCGTTCATTCGGACCTATCGTCAGTGGTTCCCTCCTGGTACTCGGGCTTCCTCCCCCTCTGCTTTGGACGTGTTTACCCACAAAAATTTAAAGTAAATGCAGTTCTGAATTCCGAAACCTAAGTAGCTGAGCTAACCACTCGCACGACGAGAATTTATGTCCGGTGTGTGAGGGAATGCGTGTGATTCACGTTTGTGTGCGTGTTGTGTCCGGCTCGTGATAATGCGAGCCATGCAGTTGGGCAAAGCGCCTGTATAATTCAGACGTAATTACTGTGTATGCATGGCAACCGGTTTGTCGAAACCGTCTCACCAATGACTGTAGATCCGCTAAGCTGTAGAGAATCTGCAGTTCTTAGTTGAGCAGTTTTTTCAAGTCGGTAAAGGACATAAGAGGCATGAATAATAATAATAATAAAGGGTACTTGTGGCGCCCCATCTCACAAGAGCTCAGGGCGCGAGGGCAAAGCTAAGAAATAATGATAATAATACTTAAGGACGCCCTCCCTCTCGCGGGAGCTCAGGGCGCCTTGCAATGAAGACAGACTCTGTCACCCAGAAACACACACAATATGCCTCCACACATACATTTAACTACATGTACACACACATCAAACACGGGCTGCCCCCGGCTTCTACACACACACACACACACACACACACGACCAGCAAAATGATGATGTGGCAGCAGTTATTGGTTGAGGGCTGAGAAGAGGTGGGTTTTCAGATTGGTTTTGAAGGATAGTTTTGTGTCTGCATATCTGGTTGATGCTCGGAGATCATTCCAACATTCCAATGGATCTGATGAACAACTCTGATGAAGGCCGTCTTTCGAGACGACAGTCGTACATTCACAACTTGTGTGTGGCAGTAACCAGCTCCCTCTCTGTGCAGCCGAATGCGGCAGGGCGTCGCGTGCTGGACCTGCTGGAAAACCAGTGGATGACGGACGAGACGCACGTGCTGTCCCAGTCTGGCAACCAGTTCACCGTGCGCGGTTTCCATGGCGACTACGAGATGCACGTGATCTACCAAGGTCACGAGCTGGGCAACCTGAAGAAGTCGTTCACTCTGGGCAAGGGAGCTCACACCGTCAACCTGAATGTGCATACCTAGCGATTCAAGGGCTGTTCATCCTCCACCTTTTAATTTTGATGATTGAAACAGATGAAACGCATTGAAACATCTCTCTCTCTCTCTCTCTCTCTCTCTCTCTCTAATGACAATAGCGATAATAAACATTATATCGTCACCTGGCATTGCCTCGTTGTTGTAAATGAATGTGTGTTCAGTATATTCTATGCTAAGCTTGTAATGCTCAAACTTTGTGTCGCTGTACGTTGGCAACGCAGGATACCTGTTCAAAAGTATGGATAAAACGATGTTCTTGATTGGATTCTGAAGATAAAAGATCCTTATCAATCGCTCAATCAATTAATCAGTCAATAAATCGGTTAATTAATCAGTCAGTGTATGAAAGGCGCGCGCGAGCGCACACGCACACACGCACGTGCGCGCACGCACGCACGCACGCTCGCTCACACACACACACACACAATAATAGGCATGTTTAGTAGGACTTTGTAAGGAGGACTTCGCCGGCTGAGCAGCGTAACCCATTTACATTTAGATTGGGCACGTAAGGGGTACCATTAGCTGATCGCAGCGCATTGGCTCCTGGCACATCAAGTTACTATCAAGTTTGCACAAAAAAATTTATGGATAGGTGCTGTTGTTGCTGATGATAATGATGATGATGATGATGATGATGATGCACCAAAGATCGTTTTAAGTTCATCCACTTTTGGAATTTGTTGCAGAGTGTTTGTTTGTTTGTTTGCTAGTTTGTGGGAGGGGTTCAGTGTGTATTTTTGTTGTGTGTTTCTTTCGGGATGGCGTGGTTTATTTATTTTTTAAACTGACACATGGCACAATTGCAACCTAAACCCATACAACATGACAAAAATTACAAGCTCTCGTCTCCAGTCCAAGGAAAAAAAAGGTCTGGTTCTATCCACAAGTATGTTTATTACGAACGCAGCCACGCTCTTACAGGAACACAACGCTCGTAGAAGCAAAAATGTCCGGACAATGAAAAGCGGTTCTTATGTATGCACGTTCAGGTTGACGGTGTGAGCTCCCTTGCCCAAGGTGAAGGTCTTCTTCAGGTTGCCCAGCTCGTGACCTTGGTAGACCACGTGCGCCTCGTAGTCGCCATGGAAACCGCGCACGGTGAACTGGTTGCCGGACTGGGACAGCACGTGCGTCTCGTCCGTCATCCACTGGTTCTCGAACAAGTCCAGCACGCGGCGTCCAGCCGCCGTCAGCTACGGACAAATAATAATTTACGAATTACGAAGACTATATTCTATCGCCGGGTCATCCTCATGGCTATGAATGTGAATTCAAGCTACAAGACTGGAAGTAGAGGTTCGTTGTTGTTGTTGTTGTTGTTGTTGTTGTTGTTGTTGTTGTGGTGGTGGTGGTGGTGGTGGTGGTGGTGGTGGTGGTGACGGATAGGTAGGTGGGGGAGGTGATGGAGATTGTTCTAGGACACGTACATCGTCCCTGACTGTGACCAGACCTCAGAGACTAAGCCGCAATTTTGCATTTGTACAATTACGGGGAATGCTTTAAGCCATGGTATGAAAGCTCCGGCTTCAACAGACGCTGGAGGGCAATTAAACACATCTAGGTCTAGGTTGTTGCCCTTGACAAACGACCCCTTCTTTCCCTATGGAGTGGACCGGAACAGAAGCTTTGTATCAGGCAAATCTTGTCCGGAGGTATGATCGTGGAGGCTCTGGACACCGTCCTCACTGTAAAACACATATTCTCGAGACCGAAGGTTCCCCTGATAGTCTTCTTACTAGTCTGGCTAACCATATCATATGTGTGCGATACCGTTTATACCTCCGGCCAAGATTTGTCTGATAGAAACTGTCTGGGAAGGATAGCCCCATTCTTTCCCTACCAATATCAGTTACAGTCGCTACCACAAGCGAAAAACAATATTATCTCCCTGTGCAGAGAATCAGGCAACATAATCACCTGAAGATTGTCTCCCTTTACCAGGGAAGCCTTCTCTCCCCTCCAGTGGGCCTGATCCCAGAATCCCCAGAACAAAATGCCTTCCACTGCAGGGTGGCCATAGAGGGCTTTCAGCGCCTTCTCGTAGAAATCAGCACGTCTGTCCTCGTCTGCCGCTTGTACATCTAGCTCTGTGACCCAGATAGGGAGGCCCGCCGCCGCCAGCGTGTCAAGACGAGACTGCAAATAATTATAGATTAAACAATAACTATAGATACAATACTTTTCTTCAAATTTGCAATTTAAAACGCACGCCTGTCGAAACTACCATTCAATCCCTATACCGCTTTAACCAAAACACCCTATTTCGCGTAGGCGCCAAAGAAATTCATTCACAAGTATTTCCATGCATATTTTGTTTCCATTCGCGTGTACAGTGTAAAGAAATACCCCACGTTTTGTCACGCAGAGCTACGTCCTTTTGTAAAAAAACAAAAACAAAAAAAAAACACGCACGCACGCACACACGCACGCACGCACACACACACAGACACACACACACACACACACACACACACACACACACACACATAGAGCAGCTAAATCAGGAGCAGCTAGTATCGTATGATTTTAGGTTGGGTGACTGTACGCCATGCATATCTCTACGTGTGTCTCATTGGGAGGGTAGATTTCTGCTTGTGTTAAGGCACAAGAAGGTCCTGTACCACTTGGATTTTTAAAAGCTTTTTCAGTGCATTTCTTACGATAGCTTTCGGTGAAGCTGGGTACTTATCAGTGCCCAATGAGTCGAGCTTGTCGAGTGTTTCATTCGTACGTACCTTGATAGCGTCTTGATCCGGTTCCTCTTCGTTCCCAAAGTGACATTGCACCCCCAGACCGTACAGCCACACATTGGCCGCCTTGAATTGCAGTGCTTGGGCCAGGTACGCCTGAAACACAATGCTGATGTAAGCCCAGTCTCACTATGCCATTCACAAGTGTTCTTCGTAGTATCGGGGAGCCGGGATAGCCGAATGGTAGAGCGTTGGACTCTCAATGCTCGGGTCGTGAGTTCGAATCGCGGCTGGGGCCAAATATTTGTGTTGGCCTTTTTCTCGTTGTCCCGTCTTTGATATCACCCTTACATGGTGGAAAAGGACGTTAAACTCCCCAAACACCCACCCCACCCTCTTCGTAGTATCGTGTTCTTTCCGTCGTTCTTCACGTCCAGAAAGATTTTCAGTTTCTCATGCAGTCTGTCTTGAAAGTTATTTGTGCTTGCTTTGATTGCATTCAGAACCAACCATACGTAACGGTTCTGACAAGCATGTGCTCCCGGCTGGAGCCAAATATTCGTGCTGGCCTTTTTCTCGTCGCCCCGTCTTTGATATCACCCTTACATGGTGGAAAAGGACGTTAATTTCCCAAACACCCACCCACCCACCCTGAGAAGCACGTGCGCCACTCAACGGCTGTAACCGTTGTCATGGTGAAGCTTGGGAAGTCGGGCTGTGATATAGTTATGTCATACCGATTTTGTTCCTGGCTCTGGGGTTGATTATCGGGTAGGTGACTCTCAGCGTCCTCCTGTTTATCTCCCCAAGCAAATATGCAAAAATAGGTAGGCGGCAGGCGCGGAGAAACGCTCCCCCAGGGGGATGCAACCCGAATTTCTTGAAAGGGATAATCAAATACTACCGAAGATCACAATCAACACACAGTGTTAGGGTATGTGTCTTCAGGGCGTGTGTTCCCATTCAAAAGGGTATGTCACTACTTGTCGAAGCAAATCCATTCGACTTCATGTGTCCGCCTGGAAGCTCTACCCGACACTGACTGTGGTAGTAAAAATTGATTTTACTCACGCCGGTGGAAGCCCCACTGGCTACCACGTTGTAGTCGTTGAGGAAGAGCTTGGGATACGGGTCGGCGTTGTGGGCGATGCGGAACAACTCCAGGTTGTAGTCAGGGTCATGTAAACAGTCCTGGTACCACGTGCCGTGTAGATTCTCGTTGTTCACGTCCCAGTGCTCCAGACTGGTGTGGTAGACATTAGTTATGGTAAGAGCATGCACACACACACACACACACACACACACACACACACACACACACACATACACAGGGATGGAATGGGGAACAAATTTCAATGAAGTTGTCTTCATTATGGTTTTGAAACGGACTTTAACAATGTTCAGCCATTTGACCACACACACACACACACACACAGGCTGACTGACTCACAGTCCCCGTGTTTTGTCCATTGTCTCCTCTATGTGATGTTTGACCTCGTTCCGAAGCTGCTGCGTGTTGTGACATTCCGCCTTCACCCAGTCCTGGACAGTGCTGGGCACAGACCACACCAGGTTGTGGCCTCGAACCTTGAGTCTGTCAACACACACACACACACACACACACACAACACACACACACATGTAATATCCCAAAGCAAGACAACAGGAATTCGGAAGGCGTCACCACAAAGTGCGAAGAACGTCACTAAACACTGCAAAGTGCGAACAACATCACCACAAACCGCAACTCGTCACCATAAACTGCGAATTGCTGACAGCGTCACCACAAAGTGCGAATGGCATCGTCAAAAACTGCGGAGTGCGAACGGGTTCGCCGCGATTTTCAAACAGCGTCAACATAAACTACATCGTCACGACAAAGTGCGAAGAACGTCACCAAAAACTACGGAGTGCTGACAGCGTCAGGACAAAGTACAAAGAACGGCACCAAAAACTGCGGACAGCGTCACAACAAACTGCAAACAGCCTCACTATAAACTGCGTACGTGAGTGTGTACAGAGTCACCACAAAAAGCGAAGAACGTCATCAAACACTGTGGAGTCCGTACCGAGTCACCGAAAAGAGCACAGCGCGTGCTGTCGGTCAGTCTTATGGCGAAAGAATATGGCCATCTATCGACAGGACAAAGGCCAGGTAAGGCTGCTGTTTTACCAGGATGTATATTTAAAAAAAGCTATCGAGTCTACCCACACCCATGACTCTTCACTCCATGTATCATCTTCAGGGCAAGCTGGTAGTCCTTGTGTCCCTGGAAAGCAACAGGTCAGATAATCAATCAACTAGAACGAGAAAATGGTGATTTTCCATGTTTCTGCTGTGACATTCGCCTAAAACGAAAGGCTTCTCAGAGTTCCCAAGCGCAACTTGAAATCTTTTGGCGAGCGCTCTTTCAGTTTCGTTGCTCCAACCTTTTGCAACTCTCTGCCTGCAAATCTGAGAAATGTTCCCACACTGTCTGTTTTCAAGGGCAATCTTAAAGCACTCTTTTTTGCAAAGCCTTCCAGTAATTTCCTCAGCCGCGTGTTGGTCGTTGTTGCTTGAGCGGCGTGAGGCCACAAATAATTAACTCCAGTAATTTCCTGTTTTACTGGTCAGTTTCACCAGTGTATGTCTGTTCATCGTTGTATAATGTGCGTGAGCGTGAGTGAGTGATAGGCGCATTGAGTTTTATTTAAGGAAATGCGCCCTACATAAATCATATATATTTTTTAAAAATTATTATTATGAAAAAAGCATGCCTTTGCCCTAGTTTTTTGGGAGCGTGTTTTGAATTGTTCTCTGTGTTTGTTCGAACTGTCCATGTATTCAGAGTGGGTTACGTACCCTCTGTGGTTCAATGATCATCCACTTGAGGGCGCTCTCCGGCACGGCCCAGTTGAAGTGCTTGTGGATGAAGTCCCGGTACCCATCAGGTACAGAGTTGTCGTTGTACTTCCATGAGTTTACTGCTGTTCCGAATGGGAACGACTTCTTTGTCTGCACCACCTGTTTTGCAAGGAAAGATCGATAATCAGATATATAGAACACTTTGTGGTGGCAGACTTACAGGTTTCACGCGACTGATAGCTTCCGGGGCATGGATGAAGTTCCGCTAAATATTTTGCCCTTTCTATAATTATGGGGGATGGGGGTGTGGGATGTTTTAGCTCTCTCTCTCTCCTCTCTCTCTCTCTCTCTCTCTCTCTCTCTCTCTCTCTCTCTCTTTTACATTTCTTGTGTAGTATTAGCAACGGCAAGGTTGAAAATTGGTCTGACGACCAACGCCTTTTTTACCGTTGTAAAATAAAGATACGTTTGTTCGTTCGTTCGTTCGTTCGTTCTCTCTCTCTCTCTCTCTCTCTCTCTCTCTCTCTCTCTCTCTCCCCCTCCCATCCCACCCCCCGCCCCCACCCAGCCTTTGTTTTCTTTAAATAGCAGACAGAGGCACACAGTATCTCCTGTAGAAGCTTAAAATGCTGAAATTGTCGTGTGGCTAGTCACACTTCTTGAAATAATATTTTAAAGACACCAACAAAAGTCAAAAAGAAAACTCACTCGAATCTTAATGTCCGCTTTGTTTAAAGACGTAGTGACGCTGTAAAAATTAAATATTAAATATATTATTCTGACTGTAATCACCATGGGCTTGAGTTGTCATACGTTTTTTTTTTTTTTTATTATATGTCATTTCTGAACTTTATTTCTGATCTGATGTATTCGTCTCACCATTAGGATATAATCAATGCGCATTCATGTTCTTTTATGAGTTATACCAAGTATCGATCGGTAAGTAAAAACAAAACATTAAATCACAGTGGATTTTAAAAAGTAAAGTAAATCAAATTTAATTAAAATAACTTTTTATTAAAAACCAATTAATAATGAATTTAATCAAATGTGTACATTAAGTACATAGAATTTTAAAAGAAAATAAATTAACTTTGATATTAAAATTCAAATTAAATTATTTCAAATAAGTAAGTAAACAAAAAAGAAATCATTTAAATTAAATGGAATTAATTGCATTTGAATAATTAAATTAAATACATTAATTACATTGAATTAAACAAGTAAATAGGATTAAGCAAGTGAATAAAATGAAATATGTCAACGAAGTAAAATAAGTAATAAAATAGAATGATAAGATATCATTTTTCAAAAAGTTATTTTAAAGAAAGAAACGTAAAGTCAATAAACAAGTTGTTTACTGAATGTTGATGTCACTCTTGCGTTCCCTGTCGATGATCTGGTCAAGGGATCCTGATGACGAGTGACTCGTACCTCCGCTTACTTCCGTCACTGACGCGTCATCAACTACAAAGTTCACTGACGCGTCAGGGCCGGACTGGAAGTAGATGCGCGTATCCCTCAGTGCTAAAAAAAAGATCATTATAAATTGTTAGAAATTCATATAAGCCATGTGAGTAGAGTAGAGTAGAGTAGAGTAGAGGAGATCTCTTTCATTCGTGGTAGCTGCAGTAAGAGCCGCCAAGGAACCATGAATGTTGCCTGATTTTCGCATACAGGGTCAAAATTTAAAAAAAGGTAAAAAAAAAAAAAAAAAATGGTTGGATACTCGCGCGCTGTACGAAATATGCTAATACTGTTATAATTTTCCTGTTTTTCAGAGACATAATTGATATTCATATTTTCACAAGAGATCTAGCCTGGAGCCAAAATATGAAAATTACCTGTGGAGCGGAATGGACAGACAACAATGACAGGCTTCTATGGGAATAGGACAGAATACGGGGTTGTCTAGCTAGCCCTTCTTGCTGGCTGCTTGTTGTCCAGAGTCCGCATGTAAAAGTCGGGGTTAGGGAGTTTAGCCCTGGGTTTAGAGTCTAACGTCGAACTAAACTAGCTCTAGGGTTAAATTTTCTGGTTTTTTTTTTTTTTTTTTTCGTTTTGTTTTAAATCAGGAAGCGGGTCCATTCCAGCAATGTGCCTATGCCGTTATAGAAGGATTTTTGTCTTTCTTTCTTCGCTTCCTTTTTTTATTATTTAATTTTGTTTTAGGGTTTCTTTTGTCCTAGTCTGGTTTAGGCCGGTAGCCGTGGGTTACATTAACCTCGAGTTTTACATACGGGCCCAGAACTCACCTTTACTCGGAGCAGTGAAGCCACCGGTCAAGTGAACCCACCGTTGGATGTCTTAACATTGAGGCGTTCTGCAGCTGTCACATAGTTGTGGGTGTCATCTGCACACAGACAGCCTTGTTACATAAATGTAGTGTTTAATGATTATTTGTTACATAATAGCTTTGTTACATAATTGTCGTTTAGTTTATTAATAATGATTAACTGTAGTTTAGTTAGTCAATGATAATTATCTTCTGTTGAATGCCAAGGAATGATGCCTGATAATTATTTGTAGATGTAAGACTTTGAGGGAGTCTACCCCTCACCCTGCCTGGTGAGGAACCAAGTCAACGGGTGCATTGACTGCCCACCGTACCTCCTAGTAGAAAGTTGTTCGTTTGTTTGCCTGTTTGTTTGGCTGAAGCTCGGGAAAGGGCAAGATAAGAAAACAATAGTTGACATTAGTTTTTGAACCAGCACTAATACTGCCACAACTACTTTTGTTTCGGTATCTTTCCCTTGAACTACTTTCTTTCGGCGTGCCCGTATTTTTCACGTTTCTTTACAGATAGGGGACCAAATGACGCCATTCTACTTTTGAAACCTCACCCAAAGAATGTTGTATAGTACTTAGCCCGATCTCTCTCTCTCTCTCTCTCTCTCTCTCTCTCTCTCTCTCTCTCTCTCTCTCTTGTTGTAGTTTTTAATCTTTGATAGTCTAAGCAGTTGTGCGTTGCAGTGAGTAGCATCGGCATGTTTGTGAATTGATATGCAATTTTGTCATCATCACCATCATGTGAAATCATCACTGAAGTCATCTCTCTCTCTCTCTCTCTCTCTCTCTCTCTCTCTCCTCTCTCTCTCTCTCCACATGGAACACTTTACCACTGAGTATGCAAAACGTTCCCAAATTCATAAACTTCAAAGAAATTCTACACGATACGCTTATCTGACCATATACATAGAAATGTGTTACATACATGTTTGAAATATTAGAGACGACTGTAAAGTTCTTATTTGGCATACAGCCAGTATCATCAGCACATGCCACGTATGTTTTGATTTGTTTATCGTGTGTATTTTTCTCTCCTGTATTTCCCTTTGGATAGTTTATACTTTTTTACTTTTTCATTGTTTGTTTGTTTGTTTTGGTTTTTTTCTCAGTACTCTTTAATGTAGAACAGCAGGACAGCATGTAAGATAGGCAGCATTGCCTAAATGCTCTATCCTGAAAAAAAACGTTTCATCATCATCATCATCTCTCTCTCTCTCTCTCTCTCTCTCTCTCTCTCTCTCTCTCTCTCTCTCTCTCTCTCTCAAGCGTTTTACAAAAACATTTATAGGATACAAACAGGATATATACGTAGGTTATATACAGACCACTGAAGTGGAAGTCCACTTCCATCTGAACATATTGGGATCCACCGCCATTATTGAGGAACTTGACCCAACCGCTCACAGTGTACGTGTGACCTTGCTTTACGGTGATATACTGGGAGGGGCCGTCAAAGTGGTGTTGTCTGTTGCACAGAAAGGCAAGCAACAATTCAGGTACAATGACCGATGACCGTCATTCATTTCTCTTCGTCCCTATGGTTTACGTGCTTTTGAGTTGAATGCCGGCTGAGAGCCACTCGAGAGTTTACTGCCTGCCAGGACGCACTATCTCTCCTCTTTCTATCTGTATTGGTAGCACCTTCTGGCAGGAAACCCTCGCACGACTTTACCCACTACTGGTTTCGACATGCATGCTTCTAGTTTCGTAAAACCTAACCGTCCAAGGAATCTCAGTTTCAATTGTAACACTGAAGGCACTACCACACAGGTCTTCCTCTTTCCTTCTTTGTCAGTTTCTGGTTCAAAACTGCAAATCATCACCGTTACTCACTCTTGTCTGATTCTCGCATCCAGGGCCAAATCCGAAAGAAGGGTAAAAAATGTGGAATACTCCTGCGCGGTAGGGAATGAGTTAACAATACGAAAATGCAAAATGTTGTTACCGTCCTGTAACCTTAACGGCGTGCTGGCCAGAGTGTTTGTCGGTGGTGGAGACGCACTGTATTCCCCAACAGTCCCAATGGTCGTGATCTCCGGATTCGAACCCCGCGTTCTGCAGCAGATTCTGTCCAGTGCACCAGGTGACCATCATGGCCAACATCCACGTGACCACCAGATCCTTCATGGCGTTTGAGTACTTCAGCTGTCTGTATGATCACGGTACGAGTCGACGGACAGTGTTAGAGGCTAGGGTGTACTGGGGATTATTTGATAGTATATAGTTCTTTGCCCTAGAAACGGCGCCCGAAAGGTGCACAACAGGGTTGGTTGGGACTGGATTTATCTCAAGGCTTTACAGTTGTCAGTTACGCCGGCGACCGCTTCTAACCGTGTTGATCTACAAGTTCAACAGCTGTGAAATTTCCACCATCAGAGGCGGTCGGTGGTCTAGTGGTTAAGAGACTTGTCACCAATGCGAGAGGTCAGGGGTTCGAGTCCCACTCGGGGCAAAGAATTTTTCCTTCTCGTATGTGGCACCGATCATTCGGGTCGATCGTCGGGGGTTCTCTCCGGGTATTCCGGCTTCCTCCCCCTGTGCTTTGGAAATGTTCAGCCTACCAAATTTGAAAAATAAATGCAATTCTACATTCCGAAACTTAAATAGCTGAGCTGACCCTTCGCACCACGTGATTGTAATGTGTTCATGTCCAATGTGTGAGAGAGTGTGTGATTCACGTGAGCGTGCGTGTTGGGTTCAGTTCGCGGCGCTTGAGCCGATTCAATGAAATTGGGTAAAGCGCCTATACAATACTCATTATTATTACATGTACCGGTATTATTATTATTATCATCATCATTATTATCTATTGTTTGATTGATTTTATACCGCTCACGATAAGTAGGAGATATCGACAGTACTTGAAATAGAAAATACAAAAATGGAACAATCGACATTACCCCGTTTGTTTCATTGTAAAGGTAGACGTGAACATTTCGACTCTTTAATGTCTGAATCAACATTTCCGGTTCAGTCACGTGACCGCAGTCTTATTTGATAACGAGGAGAATCTGTATCTGTATTGCAAGACATCGTGTACCGGTTTATTTCTACTGAAGACCAGCATACGAGACGTAACAGTTGAAAGGTAACGTTCGGAAATACTGGACATCCGCTGCAGTAATGATGCTACACCGTTATGATAGTTATTACGTATCACGTTCAGGTTGGCGGTGTGAGCTCCCTTGCCCAGAGTGAACGTCTGCTTCAGGTTGCCTAGCTCGCGACCTTGGTAGATCACGTGCACCTCGTAGTTGCCATGGAAACCGCGCACGGTGAACTGGTTGCCGGACGGGACAGCACGTGCGTCTCGTCCGTCATCCACTGGTTCTCGAACAAGTCCAGCACGCGTTGTCCCAATGATCCGTTCCGGTTCAAACTCCCCGTTCTGCAGTAAATTCTGCGCTGCACACCACGTGACCAGCATAAGCATCACCCACGTGACCATAGCACGTTTCATGATGTTCGAATACCATAGAAACGTTCAGTGTGTGAACTGTAGAGAGCGTAACTATGTTGTGAAGAACCGGCGAAAAATGTCCTCTTGGCTGTTTCTTTTTTTGGGGGGGAAAAGTGCTCGGTCATGTTCTAGGCGCAGGTTATGGCCATGTCACACGAGAGGGCAAAAACACTTGAAAACATTGTTTTCAGATGTTTTGCTGCGAAACAACGTGTTTTGTCGTGTGACATACTTCACAACAATGTTTTCAAAACATGTTTTGAACGTGTTTTCAGTTTTCGAGCCTGCCCTAAAATCCGAAAACATGTTTTGTGTTTCAACAAATGAAAGCCGCCGTGCGAATTTGTTCAACGGCTTAAGGGAGAGCACTCTACGCATGTTTCGATGTTGTTTCGCAAAACATGTTTTCACGTGTGTCATGTATTGTTTCGGAAAGCATGTTTCGGGCGTTTTGCCTTTCAAAACATGTTTTATAAAACATGTTTTCCGTGTGACATCGCCTTTACACAGTTCAGGACTCAGCCCAGCGAAACATCACGTGCTGTCTGTGCGCAGGCCACCTCAGGATTGAGTTGGAATTTCCGTGTAGTCGTGCACGGGTGAGACGGTACTTCGGGCGTGTTTTGTTTTTGTTTGTTTGTTTGTTTGTTTTTTTGTTTTTTTTTGTTTTTTTTTTGGGGGGGGGGGGTGCAAAACCTGTCTGCGATGATGAAAACATTTGTAACACTGTGGGGATGCTTTGTCTGAATTTTCTTTGGGCACTTGTTGTGGTTGTCAAAACGAAATGTCTTAAAAGCTCTATGGCACATTACGATCAAGCTCAACTAGACTGCACTAAAACTTTTCAATGGATAGGTTTTGTTGTTGTTGTTGTTGTTTTGTTTTGTTGTTGTTGTTGTTGCTGCTGCTGCTGCTCCAAAGATTATATTCAAAGTTCATCCAGGTTTAGATTTTGTTAATTGTTGGTTTGTGTGTGTGTGTGTGTGTGTGTGTGTGTGTGTGTGTGTGTGTGTGTGTGTGTGTGTGTGTGTTGTTGTTGTTGTTGTGTGTAGTATTGTTATTTGTTTGTTTGTTTGTTTTAGGGGATCACGTGGTTTCTTCTTTTTTTTTTAATTGACACATGGTACAATTATGACGTAAAAGAGACACACACTACATGACAAAAGTTACAAGCATTCCCTCCAGTCCAAGGGGAAAAAAAGTCGTCTGATACTATCCACAAGTATGTTTATTATCACGTGTTCATCAGTGGACATTTATGTTGACGGTGTGAGCTCCCTTGCCCAGAGTGAATGTCTGCTTCAGGTTGGTCTTCTCGTGGCCTTGGTAGATCACGTGCACCTCGTAGTTGCCATGGAAACCGCGCACGGTGAACTGGTTGCCGGACTGGGACAGCACGTGCGTCTCGTCCGTCATCCACTGGTTCTCGAGCAGGTCAAACACGCGGCGTCCTGCCGCCGTCAGCTACGAACAAAGAACAATTTACGGATAAGAGAGACGATGGACTGTGGACTATTGCCGGATTGTCCTCATAACTGTGAATGTAAACTGCAAGCTACAAGACTAGAAGTGGAGGGCACGCTGTTGTTGTTGTTGTTGCTGCTGCTCTAAGTGCCCAACTTAATTCTGTCGTGTTTGTATCCAGTAATGAATTGCCCACACATCAAGAGAAAAAAATGTCATTTAAAACATATGCTATTCTTTTTTTTTTCTTTTTTTATTTATTTTTACATTTTCAATATATATATATATATATATTATATATATATATACCTATATATATATAATATATATACACACATACAGGAGGAAAAAAACAAAAAAGAAATTTGATAATCCGGCACAGTATATAATATACAACATATGCTATTTCTTTGTTTTGATTTGATTTGTTCAGCCAAGAAAGCTTCGATCTTTCTAAGCCCTGATGTACTCCTCAGCTCGTTTTGATCCCCGGGTACTTCTAGTGTCAAGGCTGCTTTTGACCTGGGGCACTTCCTCATGCCTCAAGCTACTTAAACTCTTGACACTTTACGTAGGAGAGTAATTCCCCGTGGCATCAGAAGACACTAAGGGTGGGTGTTTGGGAGTTTAACGTCTTTTTTCCACTAAGTATGGGTGATATCAAAGACGGGGCAACGAGAACACGGCCAGCACAAACATCTGGCCCATGTCGGGATTCGAACTCACGCCCCGAGCATTGAAAGTCCATCGCTGTACCATTCGGCTATCCCGGCTCCCCTCTAAGACACTCAGCTGCTCGTACGTTGTCTGCCTTGACAAGGGACAAATAGCAACCGTCAGGTTAGAGGCAGAACAATAATCACCTGAAGATCGTTTCCCTTTACCAGGGAAGCATGTTCTCCCCTCCAGTGGGCCTGATCCCAGAATCCCCAGAACAAAATGCCTTCCACTGCAGGGTGGCCATAGAGGGCTTTCAGCGCCTTCTCGTAGAAATCAGCACGTCTGTTCTCGTCCGCCGCTTGTACATCTAGCTCTGTGGCCCAGATAGGGAGTCCCGCCGCCGCCAGCGTGTCAAGATGAGACTGCAAATAATAAAATTTTCTTCATATTTGCAATTTAAAACACACGTCTGGTTTAATTTTATTAGATTTTTTTGCGGGGGTAGGGGGGGGGGGTTAGGGTGTGTGTGTGTGGGGGGGGGGGGGGGTAGGGTGATTGTTTTTTCGATCATAGATTATGGACGCTTTTGAAATGATAATATCAAGCAGACTTTGATGGAGCTGGGTTGTTAATTATCAGTGCCCAGTGGGTATGCTGGATGAGTGTTTCATCCGTACATACCTTGACGGAACCTTGATTGGGTTCCTGTTCGTTCCCAAAGTGACATTGGACCCCCAGACCGTACAGATGCACATTGGCCGCCTTGAAGTGCCGTGCTTGAGTCAGATATGCCTGAAACACAATGCTCAGGTAAGCCCTATCGCACTACCACCAGGTCATAAACATGTGTTCTTCATGTCGTGTTCTTTTCGTCGTTGTTCTTCACGTCCAGAAAGAGTTTCAGTTCCTCGTGCAGTCCTTCATGAAAGTTATTTGTGCTATAATTGCATTCAGAACCAACCATACCTAACGCATACGCCTAGCAAGCAAGTGCGCCATTGAACGACCGTAACCGCTGTCACGGTAAGCGTGGGTCCTGCACAAAGTCGATCCGGGATATAATTATGTCATACCGATTCTGTTCCTAGCTCTGGGGTTGATTATGGGGAAGGTGACTCTCTGTGGCCTCCTGTTTATCTCCCCTAGCAAATATTGGCTCCGCGGAGAAACACTTCTCCCAGGGAAAGCAACTCGCCTTTCCGGCCTGAAAGCGATAATCAAATACTACCAAATATCACAATCAGCACACAGTGTTTGGGTATCTGCGTCAGGACGTGTATTCCCATTCAAAAGGGTTTGTCACTACTGCGCGGCGTGAAATTACTAACTAACTAACGTATGTCACTACTTGTCAAAGCAAATCCATTCGACTTCGTGTGACCGGCTGGAAGCTCTACCCGACACTGACTGTGGTAGTAAAACTCACGCCGGTGGAAGCACCATTGGCCACCACGTTGTAGTCGTTGAGGAAGAGCTTGGGGCGATGGTCGGCGTTGTAGGCGATGCGGAACAACTCCAGGTTGTAGTCAGGGTCATGTAAACAGTCCTGGTACCACGTGCCGTGTAGATTCTCGTTGTTCACGTCCCAGTGCTCCAGGCTGGTGTGGTGCACATTAGTTATGGTAAGAGCATGGACACACACACACACACACACACACACACACACACACACATGGGGTGGGGAACATATCAGTAAAGATTTGATTTTAATGACTTATGAAGCATATACTCAGTTATTCAATTCAATTCAATTCAATTCAATTCAATATAACTTTATTGTCTGTCGATGGCAGAAAATTTTCTTCTGGCTCACACACACACACACACACACACACACACACACACACACACACACACACACACACACATTAATTTATCTAGACATACAAATCCATACATATTAAACACAGATCCTAAAGTAATGTGTGATGTCCAAGTCTAATACTATGCAACTAAACTAAGAAATCTAAACTAAAAGATGGCAAGGGCATAGCGGACATGACACAGCTGAGGAGTAAGCACAGTTTTGAAAATCTCAACAAATAAAATCTGACCAGAAAGAGAGGGGGGAGAGAGACAGACAGACAGAGACTCACAGTCCCCGTGTTTTGTCCATTGTCTCCTCTATGTGATGCTTGACCTCGTTCCGAAGCTGCTGCGCGTTACCACATTCGCTCTTCACCCAGCCTTGGACAGTGTTGGGTACAGACCACACCAGGTGTGGCCCCGAACCTTGATTCTGTCAACGCACGCACACACACCACACACACACACACACAACACACACACACACACACACACACACACACACCACACACAAGAATGGAAGATAACAGCAATTCGGAAGATAGAAGGTCACCAAAAACTGCGGCGTGCGGACAACGTCACCACAAAATGCGAAGAGTGTCACCGTACACCACTGCCGAGCCCTGACAGCGTCACCATAAACTGGTAAATCTACAGAGTCGTCCAAAAAAAAAAAAAAAGTGCAGAACACGTCTGAGCTGGGTCAGTCTATGGACGAAAGAATCTACAGGACAAAGGCCAGATACGGCCGCTGTTTTGTGCCTTTTACTAGGCTTGTAGGAGTTTCGAAAATCTATCGAGTCTAGCCACTTACCCATGACTCCTCACTCCATGTATCATGTCCAGGGCAAGCTGGTAGTTCTTCTGACCCTGGAAGGCAACAGATCACATGATCAGGCATTAGAACGAAAAATGGTTGGTATACTTTTGGCTCTGGGGTGGTTGGTTTGTTTGTATGTTTGTTACGTTTGTTTGTTTGTTTGTTTGTTTGTTTGTTTGTTTGTTTGTTTGTTTGTTTGTTTGTTTGCCCGAGATTAATGGTTGATGTTGTTTTGGCGTTTTTTGCTTTTTTGTTGGTTTCCTTTTTTTGCCTTTAGGTTTTGTATGTTTGTTTGTCTTTTTGTTTGTTTGTTGTTTTACTGTTGTTTTCAGTTGCTCTTTGTCGGCGCTTCACTTTTTGAGTTTTAAATTGCCCAAAATTTCACTGGAAAAAGCACTTCAGGTATGAATTTGACAACATACAGTACGCTCAGTTAGTATATAGTCTTCCTTTCGGGTCAGGGGTGCCCCTCTGCGATGGTGGCAGTCACATAAGCTGTTTAGACGAACACGGTGCCATTTACAAGAGGTGCAATTCGGGCCTATTGGGCAAACTATACCAGCTCAGCCACAGGCGGAGTGTTTTTAGTCCGAACAAACAGCGAACATGGTGATTTTCCATGTTTCTGGTGTGACATGGGGCCACAACAAGCCTTTGCCATAATATTTTCACGAGCGTGTTTGGAGTTGTTCTCCATGTTTGTTCGAACAAAAAACGTCTCTGGCGTATCACGAGCCTTAGCAGCACCTGGGCCCGTATGTAGAATTTGAGGTTAATTTAACCCACGGCTACGGGCTAACCCAGACTAGGACAAAAAGAAACCCAAAACACATTTAAAAAAAAAGGAAGCGAAGAAAGAAAGACAAAATTCCTTCTATACGGGCATGGGGCAACATGCTGGAATAGACCTGCTTTCCTGATTTAAAACAAAAAACAACAGAAAATTTTACCCTAGAGCTAGTTCAGTTCGAGGTTAGTCCCTAACCCGGGGCTAAACTCCCTAACCCCCGACTTTTACATGCGGGCCCTGAACTGTCCATGTATTCAGAGTGGGTTTACGTACCCTCTGTGGTTCAATGATCCCCCACTTGAGGCGTTCTCGGGCACCGACCCAGTTGAAGTGCTTGTGGATGAAGTCCCGGTACTTGCCGTTAGCGGCGTTGTCGTTGTATTTCCATTAGTTCACTGCTGTCCCGAACGGGAACGACTTCTTCGTCCTGTACCACCTGTTTTGCAAGGAAGATCGATAATCAGATAGATGGCACATTTTCTGGTGGCAGACTTTAGGCAGTAACTGCGAAACTACTAAGTTTGGTGGTAATTGAAACATGTTTGATGAATCAAATCCAACCGCAAGAGGTACATTCTCAATGGTTTTCGGTTTTGTTTCTGTTGTGTCGTAGTTGTTTTGTTGATGTTTCTGTTGTAGTTTGTTTTTGTTGTTGTTTTCTTCTGTTGCGGAGTGTGTTGTTTGTTTGTTTGGTTGGTTGGTTGGTTGGTTGGTTGGTTTTTTGTTTGTTTGTTTGTTTGTTTGTTTTGTTGTTTGATTTTTGCTTTGTTTGGGTTTTTTTTTTTTTGGGGGGGGGTTGGGGTGCGGGGGGGGTGGTTGCGGGGGGGGGGGGTGGAAGGGTTTTGTTGTGTTGTCTGCTACTTTTTTATCTTTCCTTTTGTTTTTGTAAAGGGGGGGGGGGGGATTTTTTTTCATGTATTCTTTTTGTTGTTGTATTTGTTGTTGTATTGTTGTTGTTGTTGTTGTGGTGTTGTTGTTGTTGGGGGTGGTGAGGGTGGGGTGTGTTTTGGGTTTGGTTTTTGTTTGTTTGGTTTGTTTGGGTTTTTTTTTGGGGGAGGGTGGGGATGGGTTTTCCGGTTCTCTCTCTCCTCTCTCTCTCTCTCTCTCTCTCTCTCTCTCTCTCTCTCTCTCTCTTCTCCCCCCCCCCCCAGCCTTCGTTATCTTTAACTAGCAGACGAAGGCCCCAAAAAAATCCCAATTATAAGCTTCCAATGTTGATTACGGTGGTGTGGCTAGTCGCATTTCTTGAAATAATAGGTTAAACAAACAAACAAAAGTCAAAAAGAAAACTCACTCGAATCTTAACGTCCGCCTTGTTTAAATTTGTAGTAACACTGAAAGTAAATGTATTAGAAAGTTATTCTGACTGTCATGACCATGGTCGTGCGCTGTCAAATGTTTTTTGTTTTTTTTTTAATATTATTATTATTATGCTTACTTTTTGATTTGTTTTATTATTAGACGTATTTGTCTCAACATCAAGATATAATCAATGTGCATTCATGTTCATTTAAGAGTTATACCAAATGTCGACGACTATTGTTAAAGTTAAAAACAAATGTAAATCACATTGGATTTTCAAAAAGTAAATTAAATTCGATTCAGTTATATCGAGTTTTATTAAAAACCAAAATTCCATAAATTTTATGGAATGAGTACATTAAATTAAATTAAATATTTTAAGTATTTCAAATTATTTTTTTCTTTAAATCAAATGTAATTTAATCAAATAAGTATATTAAAATGAAATAAATTAATATAAATCAAACTGAAATAAAATAAATTAATATAAATTAAATTGAAATAAATTAGGTTAAAATAAGAATCGATTGAAATCGAACCACATTAAATTGATCAAATTACATAAGTAAACTAAATTACGTAAGTAAACTAAATTAAATAACTAAATAAAACGAAATAAGTAAATGAAATAGAATGAGTATATACATTTTAAGTATTTTTTTTAAATTAAATTTAAAGTAAAGAAATAAGTTGTTTACTGAATGTGGATGTCACTCTTGCGTTCCCTGTCGATGATCTGGTCAAGGGATCCTGATGACGAGTGACTCGAACCTCCGCTTACTTCCGTCACTGACGCTTCATCAACTACAAAGTTCACTGACGCGTCAGGGCCGGACTGGAAGTAGATGCGCGTATCCCTCAGTGCTGAAAACGATCATTATAAATTATTAGAAATTCATTTTTTTTTAAATAGAAGAAAAAGAAGAAGAAGTAATAATAATAAGAAGAAGAAGATAATTATCTCATTTATACGGCGCAACTCTACAAAATGCATTCACTCATTGCTCATTCACACAACACGTACAACACACACATAGACCACATCCTAAAACAGCAGGCGCCACGGTTACGTGAATCTGAAAAGGCAAGTTGAAATAGATGGGTTGTAAAGATCTAAGCTCCCAACCAAAAAGCTTTTCAAAGTGTGAAAAAAATACAGAGTCGACCGTGCAAGCACAGTCAACTCTGTCACAGTTGCAGAGTTTTCAGCGTCCCTGAAACCCCAATAAAAGCCAAGGGCAGCCTGATTTGACAGCTAAGTTTGCGTTTTGACATTGAGCGAGAAAGATCGTGCAGCACTCAACATCCTCTAGACGCTGTAGCGACGTGTCTCGCCCACTGACCAAAAGCCAAATAATGTCACGGCAAACTCGTGCTCTGGTTTTATAAGGGTCCCCGAAGCGCTGAAAACTCTGCAACTGTGACACAGTTGCCTGGATTATGCACAATCGAAGGAGTTGCACTTTTAAAAAACGCAATGTTTCCGACTTTTTGCTGAGATTGCAGACTTTTAAGTGCTTGTATGTATGTATATCTGTATGTCTGACTATATGTATGTAATGTATGTATGTATATATGTACGCCTTCATTCGTATTTATCTAGTTGATTATTTATCTATTTTTCATGTGTTTATTTATCACCTTTTGTGTACATTTGTAAAGCGTCTAGAGCCCCGGCTTCGGAGATTAGGCGCTATAAAATCCTCATTATTATTTTATTATAATATTTGTGTTTGCTGCAGTAAGAGCCGTCAAGGAGCCATGAATGTTACCTGATTTTCGCATACAGTAAAGAGAAGTAAAAAGAGTATAAAAAAATAAAATAAAAAAGAGGTGGGATACTCATGCGGGGTACGAAGTAGTCTAATCAAAGACCTTGGAGATCTTTGGTCTAATACTGTTATTTTCTGTATTTCAGAGGCGTAATTGGTATTCATATTTTCACAAGCCATTTAGCTGGTCAAAATATGACTATGACCCTTAGGGCTGAGTTTACAGGCAACACTGACAAGTCTGTTTGGGGAACAGAACAGAATACGGGGGTTGTCTAGCTAGCCTTTCTTGCAGGCTGCTTGTTGTCCAGAACTCACATCTACTCGGAGCAGTGAAGCCACCGGTCAAGTGAACCCAACCGTTGGATGTCTTAACATTGGGGCGTTCTGCAGCTGTCACGTAGTCGTGGGAGTCATCTGCACACAGACAGCCTTGTTACATAATAGACCCCGCCCCTGATATGTCAACAAAGGAGCGTTTTGATTTCTTCCATTCATTTCAGTCTTCTTGGTCATTGAGTTCACTGTTCAGTCATGTACAGAGCCACATCATTCGAACTTGTCTGATAAGGTTCAGGTTTGGCGTTTCACCGTTAAAGCCCCCCCTCCCCGCTCTCCATCCCTGCATGCCACCTGCAAAAAAAAATCAGTGTGTGTGTGTGTGTGGTGTGTGTGTGTGTGTGTGTGTGTGTGTGTGTGTTGTACGTTATATACGCTGTTTTTATGTTATGTTTATGTACGCGCCCTGAGCTCCTGCGAGATGGGGCGCCACAAATACCCTTTATTATTATTATTATTATTATTATTATTATCTGCTTTACGCTGATGCTGTACCCCTGAGTAAAATATGTCCACTGTGTCAGCTTGATATTGAAGACGAGTTACATTTTCTTTTATACTGTCCTGGTCTTTCTGATATCCGTACCCGGTTTATTCCTAGAAAATTGTGGAACCATCCAAGCAGCTTTCGACTCACTTTGCTAATGGCCTCAAGCAACTATTATACAGTTAAGAACCTGGCATTACATATTTTTCTAGCGTTAAGAAAAAGACAACAGTTGCTCAGCTGAGTTGATATATTTTATTTCGCACTTTGGTTATTTCCTGCACAAGTATTGATGTGAATAAGAATGTCTGGATGTCACTCTCAACTTTGAATGGGCCTAAGGCCTATCAATAAACAATTCTGTGTTCTGAGTTTACTCTGCAGTGTATTGGCAAAACACAGTACACAGTTTTAAAAAAAAAAAAATATATATATATATGGACGTAAAGGTCTTTTTCCTCAAGTGACGTCAATGGATATACTGCTTTCTCTTTTCTATGTTTCAGTCATATCAAACTACGTGAGCTTCCCTCGTTGCAGTGTCTGGCAACGCCACGCTATTGCATAAAATGATCTAATTTCGGACGCTGGACGCTTCCTCCCCTTGTCTGTTGTGTCCGCCTCATTGCGCCAGCGTTGCTCCTAGAAGACAGACTTCGGTCCGCTCGGCAGCAGCTCAGTATTTTACAAACTTGATTGTCTAATAAATTCACTGAACGTGGACAACTCCGCCAATATCTGCCTATCGGGTCGTTGTAGTTAGTGAAGGATTTTGTCCGTGGTACCTTTAGAGCGGGTAAAGATGCGAACATGCAATATATTTTTTGGAACACTTTTCCCTGTCTCAGGAATGCCAGACACAAAAGGCGGTATAAGTACCATCTTCTTGTTGACAAAGATGGACAAAGTTTATTGTGAAAAGTACAGACAGATGGCTGTGACAGTGACTAGGCCAAATAGAACGATACAGAGAGAAAGAGACCGAGACATAGTGAAGCTCGGAAAGAGCAATATAAGAAAAACAATAGCTGACATTAGTTTTTGAACCAGCATGCACTAACACTGCCATAACTAATTTTGTTTCGTTATCTTTTCCTTGACCTACTTTCTTTCCTTGTGTCGGTTTTTCTCACTTTTCTTTACAGATAGGGGACCAAATGATACTTCATTCTACTTTTGAAAACTCACGCCCCCCTCCCCCCCCCAAAAAAAAAAGTCGTATAGCACTTAGCCTCTCTCTCTCTCTCTCTCTCTCTCTCTCTTGTTGTAGTTTGATAGTCTTTGATAGTTTAAGTAACTGTGTGTTGCAGTGAGTAGCAACTTGTTTTTTGTCAATTCATGTGCGATTCTGTCACAAGTCACAGTCAGAAAATACAGATTCATCATCTGAAATCATCACCTGAAATCATCTCTCTCTCTCTCTCTCTCTCTCTCTCTCTCTCTCTCTCTCTCTCTCTCTCTCTCTCTCGCTATCTCTCTCTCTCTCTCTTTCTCTCTCTCTCTCTCTAAAGCGTTTTACAAAAACATTTATAGGATACATACAGGATATATATATATGTAGGTTATATACAGACCACTGAAGTGGAAGTCCACTTCCATCTGAACATACTGGGATCCACCGCCATTGTTGAGGAGTTTGACCCAGCCGCTCACAGTGTACGTGTGGCCTGACTTTATGTTGACGTACTGGGAGGGGCCGTCAAAGAAGTGTTGTCTGTTGCACAGAAAGGCAAGGAACAATACAGATACAATAACCATCTCTTCATCCCCCATGGTTCGAATCTCAGCGTGGGCCAAATGCTTGTGCTGGCCGTTTTCTCCGTTTTTTTGCCCCGTCTTTTGATATCACCCATTTGCGGTGGAAAAGGACGTTGAACTCCCGAACACACATCCACCGACCCACCCTCATCCGCTTGGTTTACGTGCTCTTGGATTCGAATACCGGCTGGGAGCTACTCGAGGGTCAACCCTGTACCCGGGTCCTCGCTTCTCTTTTTCCCCTGCGATGACGGCTAAGTCGGGCTAACCGAGACCGAGCCGAGCTAAGTGATACCTAAGAAGGGAAAAAAAACCCCAGAAATACTCGGTGACAAGGAAAGTGGACAGTTGCGAACAACTTTGAGGTCCCATTGTTATTTCACAGTGTGCACTGAAACGGTGAAAACTGTCGCATTTTACCAGCATAGTACATTTTCAGCCTGGTTAGAGAGTATTTCCTGCATGAGTTGTCCCTCGTGCATATACAGACCCGCAGCAAGCATACATTTTTCGTGGGAGATTTGTGCTCTGCCACGAAAATGCGTGCTTGTTGCGGCAAGGGAGACAACACATGCAGGAAATACTCTCTAACCAGGCTGGAAATGAACTGTGATGGTAAAATGCGACAGTTTTCACCGCTTCTGTGCACATTGTGAAATAACACTGGGGCCTCAAAGTTGTTCGCAACTGTCCACTTTCCTTGTCACCGAGTATTTCTGGGTTTTTTTCCTTCTTAGGTATCACGTAGCTCGGCTCGGTCTTGGCTAGCCCGACATGGCTGTCATCGCAGGGGCCAAGAGAAGCGAGGAGCCGGGTACAGGGTTGCTCGAGGGTTCCCTACCAGGACGTACTATCTGTCCTCTTTCTATCTGTATCGGTAGCACCTTCTGACAGGAAACCCTCGCACTAGTATCGTACCGCGTCATTACACGCACAGTTGCAGCCTCAGACAGAAGCCGTGACGCAAGCCGAAAAGCACAGCATCTGTCACAGCTTCGACGGCACTGCCAGCTAAGACAATTCGGAACGTTGCAGTTCCCGTTCGCACAGCTTGTATTGTGTATTGCATTTAGAGCTCTACTTATGATTAAACTGGACTTAAAATCCTAAATGCAGCGCCTTTAATTGAAGCAGCTGCAACCATTATGGCTTTGATTGAACAGTAACTGTTACAGAAAGTAAATCACACTTACAAGTCTACCCGGTTAAAACGTAGTTCTTTTTAGTATGACACGCATCTTTTGGTGAAGAGTAAGGATCTGTGAAAACAACTGCAGAATGATTCCATAAAATCTCCTGTGTTTGGAGATAGGAAAATGTTCCGGTTTGGGTAAGCAAGGTTCAAACTCCGGCAGCCCATAGCAAAGGTGGTGGTTAAGGTGGCGCCGGAACTCCTGTTTTCAGGCTCCGAACTTACAACTTTGTAATTATAGCTTTGTAATTGTAACTAAATCACAAAATTCTTTATCTTATTAGACATGATTATGTTTGATATCCAACATAAGTATGGTACTTTGGTAAAACAAAAAGTACCACTTCTGAGCTGGATCAAGTGCTTAAGATCAATTACTACCATGTAAGTTTTTGGCCGCCGAGTGCACGAGTGGCCTCACTAAAAAAATCATAATTAATTTACTTCTGTTTGGAGTTAAATTTGGCTTGGTGGGAGTGTTGCAAATAATAATAATAATAATGAGTATTGTCTAGGCGCTTTACCCAGTTTCATGAGTCGGCTCAAAGTGCCGCGAACTGAACCCAACACGCACGCTCACGTGAATCACACGCATTCTCTCACACACTGGACATAAACGCATTGCAATCACGTGGTGCGAAGGGTCAGCTCAGCTATTTAAGTTTCGGAATTTAGAATTGCATTTATTTTTCGAAATTTGTGGGCTGAACATTTCCAAAGCAGATTCCACATTCATTATACTGACGTTTGTGTGTTACAAGTCTCTTCTGTCTCTCAGATTCCTCGAACATGTGAACGACTGTACTCCCTATACTAGTTTCGGAAATCTAACCTCAAAGGAATTGCAGTTTCACTGGTAACACTACAGTCACCTCCACACCGGTCTTCCTTTTCCCTTCTTTGTTAATTTCTGGTTCAAAACTTGATAACCAAATCATTACCGCTACTTTTGTCTGATTTTTGCATCCAGGGCCAAAACCGAAAGAAGTATCAAAAACGTGGGATACTCGTGCGCGGTAAGGAATGAGTTAACAATACGAAAATGCATAATCTTATTACCGTCCTGTAACCTTAACGGCGTGCTGGCCAGAGTGCTTGTCGGTGGTGGAGACGCACTGTATTCCCCAACAGTCCCAATGGTCGTGATTTCCGGATTCGAACCCCCCGTTCTGCAGCAGATTCTGGCCCGCGCACCACGTGACCATCATGGCCAACATCCACGTGACCACCAGATCCTTCATGGCGTTTGAATACGTCAGCTGTCTGTACGATCACGGTAAGAGTCGACGGGCAGTTTGAAAGGCTAGGGCATACTGGGGATTATTTAACAGTATTTCTTTGCGCTAGAAACTGTGCCGAAAAGTGCAGAACAGGGATTGGTCAGTTGGAACTGGCTTTATCTCAATTTTTCACATTTGTCAGACATGCGACTGGTTCTTACCGTGTGAGGGCCGTGTTGGTTTACAGGTTAAACAGCTGTGAAGTTTCCACCGTCTATTGTCTTTGAGTGATTGCAGAATGGACGATATACGTACCTTTTCTGCACAGAAATGGCCTCGATGCCAAGACAGCATTGCACACTTTGAGTCTGGAGTCCGTCCGAAAGGTCAACGGCTACAGATAAGGGCAGTCACGTAGGCATATTTAAGATGGGTAGTGTGGCTAAGAGTAATTGGGTGTTACGGCTAGTGCCAGTGGTGATTATAATAATAATTAAAAAAAAGAGCAGAAAAGTCTTTCTCCACTTTTCAACTGTGGACTTTGGAGCGATGGAAATGACCTGTCTGACCGGTTTTCGCACTTTTGCAAGTCATCTGCAAAGTTCAGTGCATGTGTCGTGTCACATGTCCTAACCTTCAAAACAGAAACATGGACTCCAAGGCAGAGACTGATCTCAATTGTTCCACCTGACTTATGATGTTTAGTTAATAATAATAATAATAATAAATTGTTCTTGTATGGCGCAGAAAGTCTGCCCAAGAGCCGGAGCACTCAGTGCGCGCTACACACACACACACACACACACACACAGACCGACGGACACACACACACACACACACACACACACACACACGGCGGACGTGGGATACAGGGGAGGATACAGTAAAAAATTTAGTTGAAAGCTTGCCGAAACAGATAGGTTTTAAGGTGTGCCTTGAACTGTGACAGAGTAGGGAGATTCCTAAGTGAGACGGGCAGAGAGTTCCAGATTTGGGGAGCAGAGTAACTGAAGGAACGTTGGCCATAAGTTTTCAGACTGACACGGGGTATTTTTTAATAGTTTCTCAGAAGACGAGCGAAGTGAACGGGATGTTTCATACGTAGTGAGCTTCTCTGTGAGGTACTGTGGGAGGGATTTGTCGAAATGACGGTAGGCTAGTGTTGCTATTTTATACATGATACGGTATCGAACAGATAGCCAGTGTAATTCCTTCAGAAGAGGTGTAACATGGTCACGTTTACGCTTTTTGAGAATAAGACGCGCTGCGCTGTTCTGTACACGCTGAAGGCGGTTGATTTGATCAGCTGGCAGGCCAACAAGGACAGAATTACAAAAGTCTAATCTAGATGTAACAGTTGCATTGATGAGTCGGGCAGTGGAGGATTCAGACAAGAGGGAACGAATAGAAGCGATTTTCCTGAGCGAAAAGAAGGCCGAACGACACACGGCACCGATGTGGCTTTCCATGGACAGAGTTTGGTCTACAGTTACACCGAGATATTTGACAGAGGGCTTGAGAGGGACGGTGGATCCAACAAGTGACAAGGAGTCTGATGAAATCTGAGACACCCAGGACTGAGTCCCAGCAACCATCACTTCCGTTTTGTCAACCATCACTTCCGTTTTAACTTAAGTTTGTTGCTGTTCATCCACAGTAAGATATCAGTAATACAAGAATCCAGGCTCAGCTGGAGAGAAACAAAGTTACTAGGACTGGCAGACTGGGAAACTTCAGTGTCATCAGCATACTTGTGAAATAACACTGGTGCTTAAGTATGATGTCTGAGAGGGGCTGTGAATACAGGGTAAACAGAACTGGGCCTAAGACCGAGCCCTGAGGCACACCGTATTCAAGGAGGCTGGGAGATGAGGTGATACCATCAACAGTGACGGACTGGTAACGGTCCGAGAGGTAGGACACAAACCACTGGAGCACTGTGCCCCGAATGCCAAAGGTTATTTCTAATCTCTTGAGCAGTATAGAGTGATCGAGCGTATCGAAAGCAGCACTGAGGTCTAGCAGGGCGCCAAGGGAGACAAGCTTCTCATCGGCCTTCATTAGGAGATCCCCGAGGACGCTCAGCACCGCTGTCTCCACGCCACGACCACTCCTGTAAGCCGACTGGTTTTCCTCTAGTAGGTTGTTGTCTACCAAATGCTCTTGAAGTTGCTTTAAAACAGCCTTCTCAAGGAGTTTGGAAACGAAAGGTAAGTTAGACACGGGTCTGTAGTGTTTTAGATTATTACAATCTAGGCCTGATTTCTTGAGAAGCGGGGTGACTACTGCTTGCTTAAACTGCTTCGGAACAGTGCCAGAAGAGAGTGACATGTTGATTATATCTGCAAGAAGGGGAACAACATCAGAAGAACACTGTTTCACTAAGCTAGTAGGTATAGGGTCAAGTATGCATGACTTAGGGGGAGACTTAGCGAGCATGTCACTAACGTCCTGCTGTGAAACGGGCACAAAGTCGCTAAACATAGGGCCGTCATACACAGCATACGACGGTTCAGGACAAGCACGGGAGTCAAGATCTTCTCGCAGAGTGCTGATCTTTGAGGTAAAGAAGTCACAGAAACGCTGTGGCAGTTCACTACGTGGGGTGTCTGTAGGGAGGGGTTTGGTTTTGGCTTTCCCCAGGAGTTCCTCAGTCGCACGGAAGAGCTGTTTACCGCTGTCGGTGGCCGAGTCAATCTTACTGGCGTAAAACTGTCTCTTAGCTGCAGCAACACAGGCTCGTAGGTACTTGGTTCCTCTTGTGCACATAGATCTCCCTGAACACAGTCAGTCGAGTCTTTCTCCATCGGCGCTCGGCACGCCTCCTCTCACGCCGAGCCTGTCTCACGGACTCAGAGAGCCACGGCAGTTCCGACAGACGGTGATTTTGTGCAAACCACACTCGTTTCTACGTAAGACGAAGCTCGACAGAGAAACCCAACAAACGCTACACTTCAGCGCTGTATACCAAAGTACAGGGTGATGAACACCATTGCACCCTGGTTTGTCCACATTTTTCAGAAACTAGAAACAAAATGTATTCCTGGTTATTTCTGGAAACGCCCAAATGTTTTAAAACTTAAAGGTTTGGTGTGTACTAAAACGATATCACTACTGGAAAAGCATGTATAACTCATAAATGAAATCAGTAAAAGTTTTTAACACATATACGCTAGTTAACATTGATATATAGGTCAGTTTCCTATCTCAGCGGCGAACATAGAGGATATACACCGCTATGTATGTATGTATGTATGTATGTATATATAAGTGGGGAGCCGGGGTGGTCGAATGGTAGAGCGTTGGACTTCTAATGCTCGGGTCGTGAGTTCGATTCCCGCTGGGGCAAAATTTTTGTGCTGGCTTTTTCATCGTTGCCCCGTCTTTGATATCATCCTATGTGGTGGAAAAGGACGTTAAACCCCCAAACACCCACCCACCCTTTTATGTATAAGTGTATGTGTGTGGATGGTGAGCTTTTCGTACTTGATTATTTGTCGTGTTTTATGTACCCCCACTGGGGTTCTTAAAAAAATAAATTTGACTTGACTTGACCAAACTTACAAAATGCGGTCGTGTGATTCAATTGTTTTATTAACAGTGGCAGCATGCTATCCGTCATACCGAACACTGACAGCATGGAAGAAGCACTGTGATATAATCATGTGTTCAAAGTCTTTGTGACCTTATGTATGCACGTTCAGGTTGACAGTGTGAGCTCCCTTGCCCAGGGTGAAGGTCTTCTTCAGGTTGGTCAGCTCGTGACCTTGGTAGATCACGTGCACCTCGTAGTCGCCATGGAAACCGCGTACGGTGAACTGGTTGCCGGACTGGGACAGCACGTGCGTCTCGTCCGTCACCCACTGGTTCTCCCACAGGTCCAGCACGCGACGTCCTGCCGCCGTCAGCTACACAACAAATTGTCAACAGCTCAGTATAAGACTAAAGCAGGCTTGAAGCGCGCTCACTATGTTTCGGCGGAGCAGCCAAGGCTTGTTCTTAGGAGGTCCAGTACTTGTTCAAAGTTTTGGGGCAACTGACATATAGCCAGATTCTGATTGACAAGTCTGTGCAGCCAATCACAGCGCACCAATACTCCGACAGACAAATCACAAGTGTGGAATTGTCTATAATTATGTGTATTCGAAGAATCCGTGACAAAATGTCCTCTCTCTCTTCTTTCTGTCTGTATCGATGGCAGGGAAGCTTCGATTTCTTTTACAAAGCAAATGGCAAAAACACAGTAAATCCATGACGTCATTTTGTGGGAAAAGACCATTACGTCATCGTCTTTCAACTTGAAATCACCCCTTTTCTCATCAAATGGCGGTAGGGACTAGTGGAGATTATGTTAGAAGAGGGTTTGATTAGTGGCCACTGCGTCCACCTGCAGCACCTGAAGCAGTTGGGTTCAAATCCCACACTGGCTATCAAAGTGGTTGGAGAATTTTGAGTCAAAATTCACGTGAAGGCTCGGTTACAGTGCCTGTTAGGGTTTTTAATACACGCACATGCACAAATATGAAATGTGCGTGCACGTTAAAGATAAATCCATTCGGGATGGACTATTGAATGATGCTAATGACGAAATGGAAAAAGTATGTAACACATGCGAAAACTGTGTCTTGTAGTGTGTACTTACACAATGCGTATTCAGATCCATCAGGAGGCAGACAACACCAAAAGAGTAAAACAATTCACCTGAAGGTTGTCTCCCTTGACCAGGGAAGCCTTCTCTCCCCTCCAGTGGGCCTGGTCCCAGAATCCCCAGAACAAAATGCCTTCCACTGCAGGGTGGCCATAGAGGGCTCTCAGCGCTTTCTCATAGTAGTCGGCACGCCTGTTCTCGTCCGCCGCCTGCACATCTAGCTCTGTGACCCATATGGGAACACCCGCTTGGGCCAGTTTGTCAAGACGTTGCTGTCAACAGAAGAAAATAAAGAGTTAAGAGTAACTATTTTAGGCTCATTTCGATACTGTACTGTTTTCCAGCTCGCGTTTTCACTCATATTTTCACTTTTGCCGAGGTCGTCAGCTATTTCAGATTTATATAAATGATTGATACAACGCTAGGTCACAGGTTTCCTCACAACTATTTCAAAAAAATTATTCGCAAAATCACAGTTTCACATCAAATATTCCCGAAAAGCTTTGGCGACTGCATTACCGAATGTATTGTATTGTATTGTATTGTATTGTATTGTATTGTATTGTATTGTATTGTATTGGATTCCCATTACCATGGTATGGGAAATTCATACTGCTCCTCCCGGGGGGAGAGCCTCGCCATGGTACGGCGCCAACCGTTTTTTCCCCTTTCTTTCCTGCATGCGTGGTGTGCGGTTGTATTCCATTCCGCAGCCCCTCCCGTATGGAATGGGATTGTATGAAATTGCACACCTGATGTTGTGCGTGCTCTTGTGTACACGAGAGGCAAGACAGGCACCGTTAACGACTCTGCACGTAATTTTGACTCGATTTTGAAAGGAAAAATTCAAATTCCTGCCCCCTGTTGAATGGATAAGACAGAGACCAAAACCATAATTATACCTACGTGGATGGCGGACGCTTGCGGTTGAACTTCGTTCCCGAAATGACACTGGACGCCGATACCGTACAGTCCCACGTTGGCCGACTTGAAGTGTTGGGCCTGGGCTAGGTAAGCCTGTGGCAAAACACCAAAACCACTCATCCACTTGTCACCATTAACACACGAGTATCAAGCACGAGGATCCCACGCTTTTGACTCTTTTTCGGTTTTGACCCTGTGCCCTAAAGACAAGGTACGGGTTTTTCACGCTCAATTTTGACTAACGCTATACTACATTGTAAAGCCGTGTGCATGCTCCTATTTCAAGCATATGGCTTTATGTGAGAACCAGTTCAAGAAACTGGGTAAAACACCTACATAATACACTACTACTACTACTACTACTACTACTACTACTATTATTATCATTATTATTATTATTATTATGTCGGTGCTGTTACAATGTAATCTTCAAAGAGCTCACGGTATACAACCAGGGTGACCTTCTTGTTCTTTTTGTAATGACTCACGTTGGTAGATCCTCCAGACGACACCACACTGTAGTCGTTGAGGAAGAGCTTGACGTTGGGGTCGGCGTGGTGCGCAATGCGGAACAACTCCAGGTTGTAGTCAGGGTCGTGCAGCTGATCCTGGTACCACGTGCCGTGCAGGTTCTCATTGTTCACGTCCCAGTGCTCCAGGCTGGTGGAGAGACATATGGTCAATAATAATAATAATAAGTATTGTATAGGTGCTTTACCCAATTTCATGAATCGGCTCAACACGCACGCTCATGTGAATCACAGGCATTCTGTCACACTCTGGACATAAACACATTACAATCAGGTGGTGCGAAGGGTCAGCTCAGCTATTTAAATTTCGGAATTTAGAATTGCATTTATTTTTCAAATTTTGGTGGGCTGAACATTTCCAAAGCAGAGTATTTTTGGTATAGGCAAGGCGTAACCATAGTGTCGTAAAATTACACAGCATCTCGTACAAACGTTGCTTATAAGGGTGTCCAAATAAAGATATGTATCACACAATAGTCAAGGGGATCTGCTCTAGTGGTTAAGGTATCCGAGTTTGGATGGATTTTCGAATAAAGTCAAAAACACGTGTCCCGCCATCGTGTACACACGCACGCACAAATATCAAGTATGCACGCTAAAAATACAGACAGACGGACAGAAAGACAGACAGACTGACAGACAAAGAGTCAGACAGAGAGGCTCACAGTCCTCGCGTCACGTTCATCGTTTCTTCAATATGATTTTTGACAGTTGCACGGAGCTGATTGCCGGATTCCGCCTTCACCCAGTCTTGGACATGACGAGGTACGGACCACACTAGGTTGTGACCACGAACCTTAAGGCTGAACACACACACACACACACACACACACACACACACACACACACACACACACACACACACACACATACATCAATGGAGTGTCCACTTACAGGCCACGCGTCTTGTTCATAGTTTCTTCAATGTGGTTCTTTACAGCAGTTCGAAGAGCGTCGCCAGAGAGCGCTTTTACCCAGTCCTGAACGAAACGGGGCACAGACCACACGAGGTTATGCCCGCGTACCTTAAGACTTCACACACGGGCACACACACACACACACACACACACACACACACACATCATCATCATCATCATCATCATCATCATCATCATCATCACCTTGGTGTGTAACATTTGTTCTTATGTGGTTGCTTTATGCTGTCTGTGTGTCATCAACTGTACCTGTTTTGAGATTTGTCATTCTGTACGGCGTTTAGAGCAAGTTTGTGTGACTGCAGTGCGTGCATAAGAAACAGGAAGACACTTGGCTGGTGGCTTACCCGTGGTTCTTGAGGCCATGGATCATGTCTAGAGCAGGCTGGTAGTTCTTCTGACCCTGAAGCACAAACAACTGGAACACTATTCAATATCCTGTTCAACTGGTTGGTTGATGCTTTGTTGTTGTTGTTGTTTGTTCGTGTGTTATAATAATTATAATACATTAAAATTTACAGGGAAAACCGGCCCCCGTAGTGTAGTGGTTAGCACATCGGACCATGGGCCGGGAGACCCGGATTCGAGTCCCAGCCGAGGCAAGCGGGATTTTTTCTACGTAGGTCGGCTCCTACCCAGAGCGGGTGTGCTATGGGCCCAACGGGGAGGCTGTTGCCACACAGCCGAGATTCACCCACTTCACGGGTGCGACTTTGGGGGTGCTTCCCTTGGTATGACACGTCTTATGATGTGAATGATTACACGGCCGGCACCGCAGGTGCCGTAGTTCCCGGCCCTGGTTGATGCCGGGATATTTATGACAGGAAGCGTGGAATGCGGCCCTGTCCCGCAGTCCCAAAACCACACGGACCTCCATAGCATCATCTTACTATCATCCTCATCTCCATCATCATGCATAATAAAAATTGCCCCAGCTTCGAAGCCCTCCGTGGATTCCATCCATTATCAGGGAGGAAACCCACTGGAGCTGGTAAAGAGTTGTGGCAGCCAAAAAAAAAATTACAGGGAAACTTGACTTTTACACTCCAGTTCACAATAATATCAGCAAAAACAATGGAAACATCACTCAAGCAACTGCTCAACGCATTACTACAGCAACAGCCAACATCCTACGTTATTCCTGGTCATTTAGGTATAAAATAGCACTGGGAATGAAGGAATTCCAATGAAAACGATTCATACCCTGTGCGGCTCAATGGAGGGCCACTTGAGGGCGTTCTCGGGCACGGCCCAGGTGAAGTGCTTGTGGATGAAGTCCCGGTACTTGCCGTTAGCGGCGTTAGCGTTGTACTTGCGTGCGTTGACCGCCGTGCCGAACGGAAATGACTTCTTCTTTTGTACAACCTGCCCCAAAAAAAAAGATAATAAAGTTCATTGAACTACAAGAAAACATCTGTCAACTTCTTCTTTTTTTTTTTTAGTCAGACAGTTGACATCTGACCACACGAACAAAAGTAACAGCACCAACAGTTTGCTGGCATTGGCTGCCAGCAAAAAAATTTGTATCAAAAACTATCATAAGAAGTACTCTTAGGAAACTTACGTGAATCCGCACGTCAGCTTTGTTGATGCTGCCGGAGGTTGTAACGCTGTAATACAGTTAAAAGGATTCATGTATAATACAAATTATCTCACATACTGTTTCTAACTGTTAGCGGTCAAATGCAGCTTTAATCGGTACATAGTTTCAAGTATATTTTTTTCATTAAAACAAAATGACGGTTTACTTAAAGTTGATGTCGCTTTTGCGTTCCCGGTTGATGGTCTGGTCCAGAGATGATGACGACACCTGGGTCGCCGTGCCCTCATCCGTCACTGACGTGTCGTCCACGATGAAGTTCACTGACGCGTCAGGGCCAGACTGATAGTAGATGCGCGTTGACCGCAAAGCTGGTAGAGAGAGAGAGAGAGAGAGGGGGGGGGTTAAATTTTAAAACGGAGTAGATTTAACCATACGATGGTTGGAATTATTCAGTCTGTTGTTGCTATAAAAGACTACACGGCGAACGGCGAGACACAAATACAAGGACAAAGATAACAGCGTGAAACAAGATAACCACTAGGGGGGAAAGAAGTAGGGGGCGGGGGTGTGGTGGGGTTGAGGGAGAGGGGGGGGGGGTGGTGGGGGTCAGGGGAAAGGTAGGACGTGTGATGTACTCACCTTTACTTGGCACTGTAAAGTCACCCGTCAGATGGATCCACCCGTTCGATGCCTTGGCGCTACCGTGTCCAGCTCCCGTTTGGTAGTCATGGGTACCATCTGGAAGATGAAGTCGAATACTGATTTTGTTCCTCTAATATCTCGCAATATCAGTAAAGCAGTACTTCACCTTCTTTGAGCGACCCTCTAATTTGCTCCAACTATCCTCGATCACTATAATTATGTTCGATGTACAAAGAAGTGAAACGTGTTTATTATTTAAACCGGGCAGATTTTTTGTATATACGTTTACACCTTGTTTTATTGACTTCCTTTTCATTTGAATCTGGCGAAGAAGGACCTTGATTAGGCGCGAAATAGTCTTCCTTGCTTGCGCGGCCTTAAGCCCTAAATAACTAAACTAAACTCCTTTGCACGAGGGTCAGGGTTCACTCCACAGGAAAAAGAAATGTTAAGTACAAACCTGTAAACTGGAAGTCCACCTCCAGCTGAACGTTGTTGTGACCGCTGCCATCATTGAGCAGTTTGATCCAGCCGCTGACGGAGTATGTGTGGCCGGCGTGCACAGTGATGTGTTGCGAGGGACCCTGGTAATACTGGGTGCTACACACAAAGGAAGGTACGGAACAGAGTGAAGCTGACCATGTCCTTGCATGGTATGTCATTACCATCGTCATCGGCGTCGTCGTCATCATCATCGTCGTCGTCGTCATCGTCATCGTCATCATCCTCGTCGTCGTCGTCATAACATACAGAGAGGCAAAGAACAGAATGCTCCTAAACTCTCAGCGGCAGTGTTGGTGCTTACTTCAGGATGAAAATTTTCCACTGTGTGAAAACAAACAAAAAAAGATGTTTCGCACAGACGTTGTCACAAGGGTCAGAAGTGTACCTAAACTCAGTCTTAAAGCTCTGTAAACTTTTGATGTTGCCAATCGACTTCGTGCGACTTTTACTGCATGTCCGAACGCTGGGTCAACCAGGGACTGCAAAACGTTACAGCGCATCGTGCCACGGACCGCAAGCCGCTACTGATGAGGCCTTCTTCTGGCTGAGTGCCAGCCCTGCGAGATGCTGCCACTGTGCAGATGTGTAAGCGGTAAGATGTCAGACACTACAAAACACCTCTTTTTTTTAAAATAAATTAGGATAGCATAGGATTGAAAATATAAATGTACTGACCGTCCTGTAACTTTGAGTGCGTGTTGACCAGAATGTTTGTCGGTGGTCGACGTACAATGGATGCCCCGTTACAGTCCCAATGGTCGTGGCCGGATTCGAACCCCCCGTTCTGCAGCAGATTCTGCCCCGCACACCAAGAGACCAACGTGGCCAGCACCCACGTGACAAGAGCAGGAACCTTCATGGCGTTTGATTCTCCCAGCTGGAGTGTGTTCACTGGTGCGGAGGTAAGCTGGCTTTGACTTGTGCGCGTTTGCTGAGATTCTTTATACAGTGTCTTCGTCACGAAAGACAGTGGTGAACCATGTCAGGGCACAAGAGACGGCGAGGGGTGTGGTGGCTGTATGTGTGTAATCGGGTCAGTTTATCTGTACTGTTATTGTCTCGGCGGGTAGCGATGTCATGACATGGACATTGTGAGTTTTGCCAAATCAGTGTTTAGTGCTAGCAGACGAAAAATCAAGCCTGCCCATTTTGGATCGAATATTCTCTCTGTCTTTGTGTCTGTCTGTCTGTCCGTCCGTCCGTCCGTCTGTCTGTCTGTCTGTCTGTCTCTCTCTCTCTCTCTCTCTCTCTCTCTCTCTCTCTCTCTCTCTCTCTCTCTCTAAATATCTAATTTATAAATGTAGCCTGTCTTTCTCAGGGGCATCCATATGGAACTCTTTACCACTGAGTATCCAAAACGTTTCCAAATTCATAAACTTCAAACAAATTCTACACGACACGCTCATCTGACCATATAGATAGAAATGTGTTACATACATGTTTTTAAATATTAGTGACGACTTTGTAGTTCTTACTTGGCATACAGCCAATATCATCAGCACATGCCACACATATTTTGATTTGTTGATCGTGTGTACTTTTCTCTCCTTTATTTCCCTTAGATAGTTTATACTTCTTCTTTTTTTTCTTCTTTTTTTTTTTGATGTTGTCTTTCTTTCTTTTTTCTTTTTTTCAGTACCCTTTAATGTAGAATAGGAGGACAGCGTGTGTGTGTGTGTGTGTGTGTGTGTGTGTGTGTGTGTGTGTGTGTGTGTGTGTGTGTGTGTGTGTGTGTGATTTCAAGACACTGGTGAAGTACTATGACACCTGGGGTTTTGTTTTTTCCTGAAATAAAAAGACTAGCAGATCAACCGCTCAAACCCGCAATATGCTAATGCGTGCAGTTTATTACAAAAATATAATGTACAAAACAAACGCATGAAAATACGTGCATTGCAGGGCTTCGTGTGTGTGGGAAGTATATGTGAAAAGGTTGCTTCTGTGGGGAATTTCACTTCTTGTCACCTCAAAATAAGTAGTGCTTGGCAGTGCCCGAGGACAGGCAGAAATATACATAATAGGACAAAAGTCCAGGCTGACCGTAAAAGGATAGGACATTAATTTTGTCCTAAATATTGTGCACTGTTGCCAGAAATGATAGGACAAGTCTGAGCCGCAGAAATGATAGGACAAGTCCGTCTTTGTAAGAAAGTAATGAGGCATTTCGAAAATGAATCAGTCTGTGACCGACGTCCGACGCGAATAGGAAGCCTTGGATTGCATGCTCTACTTCATTCACTTTGAACTAACACATATGATGATGATGATGATGATGATGATGATGATGATCTTGCGCTGAAGAAAAAACTCCATGTGCAGCATGCTCGTAGAGCGGGGGGGGGGATAAGTTTTAACTAAAACAGGAAAGGAGCGGGGGGATGGGGGTGGAGTCTGCAGAGGGGGGGGGGGTGGAGTCCGCATCTGAACTTTGAGAAAAGATGGGTCTTCAGGTGGCTCCTGAAAGGTGCTGGATTTCAAATAACGCGGCAGAGCGTTCCACGGAGCAGCCGGGGGCAGAACACTTGAAGGAGCAAGCTCCAAAGCGCTTCTTAGTGGTGTTGTCGTGAAACCCAGGAATGAACAAGCGGGACTGAGATGAGGAACGAAGAGTGAGGGATTGCGGGACTGCCGACTAACCAAGTTAAAGATGTGAATGTTAGCTGGAATTTCCTATTACCATACAGGGCGTGTGTTAGCAATTAGATATAATTATGAAGTGATGGAGCCGTAATTGCGATAGATGTGTGATCTTTGTGATGTACATAATGAATTGTTGATCAAGATGTACCTATGTACAGGTATCTTCACTCTCACTTTACACTTCATTGTTTCCGTTCAAAGTAAGCCGGGGGAGGGACCATTAAAAATAATGGTAGATTTTAAGTTTCTGTTAAAAAAAGGTTATCCGTGTGCACATGTCTAGGCCAAATCCAAATGCTTTTAACGCCTGTGCATGAAATTAATGTCCAATCAAATTCTCTAGATAACAGAAGTCCTGGTTTCCTATGCAGATTAACTCCCTTCCTCTTATTGCGGGAAGGACGGTGTGTGGGGTGGGAGAGAGAGACTACAGATTGCTTTTAAAAGGACAGACTAAACTGGCGTTGTTGTGTAAGGCACTGGGGTATCCACGCCTCCTCCGTTATTCACACCAGTTCATGCCCATCTGCATCTGCGTCTGCATTCTGATCACGCTCTTCTTCTGTATTATTAACCAAGTCACTCTGCCGGCGGAAAGGGATGGCCCTCGCGGCGATCTGTAGAAACAATAATTGCGTACATATAAAGTACAACAAGCAGTTAATGCGGCAGATAAAGCCAGATATGAACCGCGAATGTCTCGAATCTTTAATTATTTTCTACAATGTGTCCATGTCAACGCGAAAAGCTGTTTTATTTTCTACCTCCTTCTGTTGCCGGATGCGCCCGCCAAGTCCTGCAAATATCCAGTTCTGAAAAAAAGAGAAATATGTTAATGTTAATATATATATATATAGGAGCTTGCTCCTTCAAGTGTTCTGCCCCCGGCTGCTCCGTGGAACGCTCTGCCGCGTTATTTGAAATCCAGCACCTTTCAGGAGCCACCTGAAGACCCATCTTTTCTCAAAGTTCAGATGCGGACTCCACCCCCCCCCCCTCTGCAGACTCCACCCCCATCCCCCCGCTCCTTTCCTGTTTTAGTTAAAACTTATCCCCCCCCCCCCCCCGCTCTACGAGCATGCTGCACATGGAGTTTTTTCTTCAGCGCACACACACACACACACACACACACACACACACACACACACACACACACACACACATATATATATATATATATATATATATGTGTGTGTGTGTGTGTGTGTGTGTGTGTGTGTGTGTGTGTGTGTGTGTGTGTGTGTGTGTGTGTGTGATCATTTAATGTATGAGTCACATCTACACGTAAAACGGGAATTTTTAAACCTTTTCAATATCTACGGACAGTTCCACTTTTCCCAGGTTTCAGTCGTGGTGGAACTTGAAAGGCTGTCACCTTCATTTTATATCAATCAGGGCAGTAGGAGGTTTGAAAAGACAAGCAAGCACTATAAATACTCATATTCACTAGACATTTTTCGAGAAACTCCTGCTATACATGACGAAATTTTCGACAGACATGAGTAGTGCAGAGGGTACCTACTTGCGAACACACTGTCAAGGTCTGGTTGTTGTCTTCTTGTGGCATCCTGTGTACAGGGTTGTAGTCAAAATGGGGGCCAGTGCTTCCGGGGCTGCTCCGCTTCAAAAGCTTCATATCCGCTTCGGTCATTGACCATACACCGATTTAATTTTGAAATGTCCCAGAATTATTTCACCCATTATGTCCTATCATTTTTTTTTTCAGACACAGTCGTCACGATTCAAGACGAATGTCCTATACTTTTATAGTGAGCCGGGACATTTGTCCTATGTTCCCACGGATATGAAGCCCTGCGGGAGTGCACAAAGCCACCGAGACCGATCCGTCCAAATACTGCAGAGACATTCGTAGACATGCGTAGAAGCTGAAACTTCAGAACTCGCTCACACATAATGTAACAGAAGATGTGTTTTGATGTGTGTGTGTGTGTGTGTGTGTGTGTGTGTGTGTGTGTGTGTGTGTGTGTGTGTGTGTGTGTGTGTGTGTGCACGCGCGCGTGAATGTGTGTGTAAGCAATACCTGAGCTTTGTTCGATAAGCAAAACAGGAAAACAAAGTTTTTACCACTCAGCTGTATACGCTCTTTTCTGAAAGTCTTTGAGTCTGTGGAGAATAACTTTTTGTCAAACGACATCAGAACTCAAACGGAATAATGGCGGCGATCCACTCAGAGAAGGGGGTATATATCTGAGTAGTAAAACCTTGGGGGTTTTCTGTACTCAGAAACACAAAAACAAAATTCTTTAAGGATTTGAGTCTTTTATGTCTGGCGGCCTATGATCTGTGCAATGGGCCACAAAGCAGTCGAAATCCACAATGACAGTTATACATGATGGCGTGTTCGTCACTGGACATGTATGTTAACGTCGTGAGATCCCTTGCCCAGAGTGAACGTCTGCTTGGACTTCTCGTGGCCTTGGTACATCACGTGCACCTCGTATTTGCCATGGAAACCGCGCACGGTGAACCGGTCGCCGTGGGACAGATTATGCGTCTCGTCCGTCTTCCAGCGGTTCTCCCACAGGTCCAGCACGCGACGTCCTGCCGCCGTCAGCTGGAAAAGAGGTAAATTCCACTCCTTTTACCTCGTATATAAGCTAAGCTCAGCCGAGATGAGATGAGATGAGATAGCATGAGATCAGGCAGCATGAGATGAGATATGAAACCAGATGAGATGAGAAACAAGACGAGATGAGATATGAAACAAGATGAGATGAGATCAGATGAATTATAAAACAAGATGAGATCAGATCAATTATGAAACAAGATAAATTGAGGTATGAAACAAGATGAGAGGAGATGTGAAACAAGATGCGTTGACATGTGAAACAAGATGAGATGACATATGAGATGATGTGAGATGAGATATGAAACGAGATGAGATGAGATACAATGTTTTAAGAGCGGATAAGATAGTTTATTTGGCTTTTTGGTTATAGCACAAGAGGAATTCGGCTTACTCCTCACACTATACTATAATATGCCACAGTCAAATGAGACACGGGGTATGACACAGTAAGTCTTCACTACGGCTGGCAGGGCAGGAAGCTTTCGCTTGTAAACGAATTTGTAGTAAATAATCTCCAAGGATAAGTACAATCTGTCTCTATAACATGTTGTGTAAGATTGCAAGGGTCTACTCCTTTTATTTTTATTGAAAACCCAGCCCCAAACCGCCCCCTGACCCTAAACCTCAGTCAATCTAACTTCTATCCCTAAACCTCATTTAACCTCTATTACTGACTCTTAACCTATGAAAATGGGTTACTAACCCTAAACTAACCCCTAAACCTCCTTTAAACTACGTCAGTAACCCTAAACTAACCCTAAACCTCCGTCCTATTACTGTTTGGCACGCTGCGGGCGGGTCTACAGTACACTCTCGAGGGACCAACGTGTAAGGCCCCGTTTACATTACAGAGCGCTCTGAGGGCGCCCCTACAGCGCACCGTACTGAGAGCGCTCCACGGCGTTTACATTACACAATCATAGTCGTGGAAGGGGAGCTGATATGTCACGTGCTCTCGAGGAATGTGACATATTCAAGATGGCAGCGCCCAGAAAGCACGTGTTTTTGTATGCCTGGCAGAAAAAAAAGATCTTTCGCCATTTGCAAAAATGGCCTGTTGCTACGGTGACACAGGGCCCCACGTTACGTGACGAAAGCGCCCTAAGCTAGAGCGCCCTCAGACTACCCACTGTAGGTAGTCTGAGAGCGGTGCGCTTTCGGAGCGGTTTGTCCAAGTGTAAACGCGACAGGGTGCCCTCAGAGCGCTCTCAGGACGGTATTTTAAGCTAATGTAAACGGGGCCATTACCCTCGAGCGCAGACGGATCAATGAACAAACCGTAAGTGCGAGCTAGGTGCAATGGGTGACTTTTCTGGTGGCACTGAGCCAAACCCATGATCACCGTGTTTGATTGAAGTGGATCCCCTCCTAATCTTGGGTGCCAGTGAGTCATGATGTCCCTCACCTGTAGTTCTGGATGTGACTTCCCCGATCACTCATGGTTTACCCGAACTAGGTGCCAGTGTGTGTGTGGCTGCAACTCTGCTTGTGTCTGAGTGATACGACGCTAGACACACAAAAAAGCTGTGAATAATTCTTGTTAATGTGTGAGCAAAGATATGTCTGAAGGTGGGCTTTTGGGACAAATAATCTCCCTTACGTCTAGGTTTTGCCCTTGACGAGGGAAGCCGCTTCTCCCCTCCAGTGGGCCTGGTCCCAGAATCCCCAGATCAGAATGCCCTCCACAGATGGGTGGCCGTAGAGAGCCGTGAGGGCATTCTCGTAGTAGTCGGCGCGCTTGTTTTCGTCATTCGACTGCACATCTAGTTCTGTGGCCCAGATGGGAAGACCGGCCTGCGCGAGAGTGTCCAGGCGTTGCTGTGGACACAGATATAAATTTGTTTCAGTATCGTCCATACTGAACATACTATACATAACAAGATGTTGCCTAAGTTGTCAATGAACTTTTCCTTCGTATATAGCTATAAAAATGAATCCGTTTTAATCACCTCTAGTATTTAATCCCTTGTAACTTCTGAACGAATGCACCAATGTACTTGATTTTTATAAACGGTAGCAAAGTGGATGTAGTTTTAGAGGTGTATATTTGTTTTGCTCAAACTACTCATGTCAATTTTGAAAAAAAAAAAAAAAAAAAAGAAGGCCAGTGTCTCTGAAAGGGCATGACACTCTCTGCGCCACGTTCGCCGAAAAGCGCGATCGGCGCTCATCTCCGTGCACTCGGAAATGCGAGATTAGCGCCGAAGGGTTAACTTGTTTGTGGTATTTTTGCTCTTAAAGTTTGTTTGTTTGTTTGTTTGTTTGTTTGTTTGTTTGTTTCGCTTAATCTACGAGTTGTAGTGATGGTGGTACTCCGACTTACCCTGACAGCGTGGATGTCCGGATTGTGGTTCTCGCCGAAATGACACTGAACGCCGAGTCCGTACAGACCGACATTGGCGGCCTTCACCCTGCGAGCTTGTTGAAGGTAATCCTGAGAGGAGATACCAAAGCACGTGCAACAAGCGGGATGCCTATGTGGGCCAGTAGTAAGTACATGTGCTTGCGAGAATTTCAGAATTTTTACAGAAAATTGTCGTCGAACAATATAGTCAAATGATAGGGGGGGGGGATGCGCGCGCGTTTGTGTGTGTGTGTGTGTGTGTGTGTGTGTGTGTGTGTGTGTGTGTGTGTGTGTGTGTGTGTGTGTGTGTGTGCGTGCGTGTGACCATATCTGCACTGGATTTTGTGTGTGTGCTGAACAAGACACAGAAGGTTGCAAGGCTGGGCTAAATGAATCGATTGAAATACCATCTCGCGAGAGTCTGTGGACTTGTATACTTCGTAACAACTAGGAAACAATGTCAAACGAAAGCTAGACAAAATAGCCGCTAGTAAAAACTTACAGACCCTTTTTTCTACGGTTAGTATGTTTCACGGTAAACGTTATGATGCTGGGTACAATCAAACTAGCCCCCGAGCGATTTGTGAGCCTACTTGTCAGAAGATAGGCCTTACTTAACAAGGCCCGGACATACACATTGTTGTCGTTGTGACTGTTTATTTACCAACACCAACCCGTTGTTTTTGCAGTGTGTATGTATGTAGGTGTGCTTTGGATGTTGGTATGTATGTAGGTGTCAGTGCTTGTATATAATATGTCTGTATCTCTGACTATATGCAAAAGACATCTACGGTCTTTGCTATATGTATGTAATGTATGTATGTATATATGTACGCTTTTATTCGTATTTATTTAGTTGATTATTTATCTATTATTCGTGTGTTTATTTTTCACCTTTTGTATACATCTGTAAAGCGCATAGAGCCCCGGCTTCGGAGATCAGGCGCTATAAAAAAAAATCCTCATTATTACTTTGTGCCCATAAATGCGGGTAAAGCATCACCCCCGGGGGTCCAAAATGACTCTGTAAATCTTGTGAATGCAAGAGGAGCTAATAGGTTTGAAAGTCTAGGTATCTCCTGCGATACCTGTGGCTCCAAAGGGTTAAGCCTTTTCTTACGTTTGTGGAGTAGCTGTTAGAGACCACGTTGTAGTCGTTGAGGAAGAGCTTGACTCTCTGGCAGGCAGCGTGCGCCATGCGGAACAACTCCAGGTCGTAGTCAGGATCGTGCAGCTGGTTCTGGTAGAACTGACCATGCAGGTTCTCATTGTTCACGTCCCAATGCTCCACCCTGGTCACATGCGGTTGAAAACAGCCAGTTACACACACACACAAAAACAGATTACGCAACTTTGCTGTTCAGATTCATTCTATGAAGGCTTCGGCAATTTTCCCCGTGATCGACTTACTTTGCCACTTTGCTTCATTGAGACTTACGCACATTTTCACTCGCAGACTTCCGCAGTTTTCTTGTGTAAAATCAATCTGCATCAGTTCCGCAGATTTTCAAACGCTGTCTTGTCCCATTTCTAAGCTTCAAACGTAGAAATCGAAGTCACCAATCGATCCCGCGACCCCAAAATTAGGCTAGAAGATTTCAGAACCGTCCAAAACCGATACGCAATTTTTCCGTGTGAGCGACGGAATGACATACAAGAGTAAGGAGGAATGGACCATCCCGTGAAGATGCTTCTCTAAATATCTTAATTTCACCTCATGAAGCAGTAATAGTTAACTGGATACTGCTCAAGAAGCATGCGTGACTGACGTTCCATTTCGAACAAATATTTATGGAATTGCCCGAAATTTACAGATTTTCGGGGTCAAAGTTGCCAAAATTACCTCCCTTGCCCAAAGACGCACTATCGGAATTCGGAAACTGCCATGATATGTTATTCTTAGCATCTATGGGGAACGCTGAAGCAGGTACACTTACTTGCTAATGGGGAAAGAATTTCTAGAAAGCAGATCAGGAGAAAGTATATACAGAAAACACAGAACTAGGCAGACGACTCACAGATTGCATGTCTTGGCCATGGTTTCATCGATGTGGTGTTTGACAACATTCCGCAGTTCGTCTCCATGGAGCTGCTTCACCCAATCCTGGACCCACCTGTCCACTGACCACACCAGGTTGTGACCACGCACCTTCAGTCTGCACTCGCGCGTACACACACACACACACACACACACACACACACACACACACACACACACACACACACACACGTATATATCAACACATTCTTCTTTTACATGTTGTGAACCTTTTTTCCACTTTAAATGTCTAATCATGAATAATATTCATTAGGTGTCAGGAACGCCTAACCCATTGATTTCACAATGTTCAAAACGGTAATCTGCAATGACGTCATAATCAACAAACGTGCTCATTTGACGCGTCGGGTGCATGCAGAGGAAACGGCAAATGGGTAAAGTTTGTACCCACAAAGTCTTTACCCACAATTTTTTTAATTAAAAAAATTTGGAAGAAAAATGCTCTTCATTTTTTTTTAATCTAGGAAACTGGCCAAATTTAAAGTTAGCTGATCAATGCGTTTGAATTGTGTTACTGGATGTTTTGTTTGTTTGTTTGTTTGTTTGTTTGTTTGTTTGTTTGTTTGTTTGTCGCCCGTGTCAGTGTTCGTGAACATATACAGTCTTTCTCGATGGGCTTTTGAGAGCAGTGTTCACTTACCCGTGATGTCTCACACCATTGATAAAGTCCAAAGCAGGCTGATAGTTCCTGTGGCCCTGGAATGAAAATCATTCATGCGTTAGGGTTGTAATACCATTTCTATTACTACTACTACTACTACTAATACTACTACTAATATCGCGTTTCTAAAGCGCAATAACCCAGCAAGATGCTGGCACACACACACACACACACACACACACACACACACACACACACACACACACACACACACACACGTACGTCACTATCACAAAAATTTATGTACAGGTGGGCTCTCAATGGGCTGAGCTAAGAAGGAACGGGGGGGGGGGAGTAAGTTCATTGACGTCATTTGAGGAAAATGACTATGACGTCAATCTCTTTCATCTTGAAATCACCCCTTTTGCCATAAAAATGACGTCATGGACGTAATGTTTTTTTGCCTATACACGACAAAGTAAAGGGGCGTGGCTTTGGCCTAGGTTCTTGCCGAGTGATGCCGTCTATTATGTCCCCAACCTCGAGTGTCAGTTCACCGGCCTGGACCCAGTTCACATGACGGTGTACAATGACCTGACCACAAGCTGGAGTGGACACCAAGCAATGGCTGTGTCAGTGAGTGAGTGAGTGAGTTTGGCTTAAAGTGAGTGAGTGAGGCTTAAAGCCGCGCAAGCCACAAAGACTAATTCGCGGCTGCTGTGTCAGTGAAACTCACACCTGATAGCATTACAACTGCGCATGTGTTATACGCAACAAAACCGTGATGTTGGAGCTGAAGTCGATATTTACCCTGGTGGGTTCAATGGAGGGCCACTTGAGGGCGTTCTCGGGCACGGCCCAGGTGAAGTGCTTGTGGATGAAGTCCCGGTACTTGCCGTGAGCTGCGTTCTCGTTGTATTTATACACGTTGACAGCAGTGCCCCACGGGAACGACTGACTCGTCTGGACGATCTTTGTACACACCGTTGTCAATGGCGATTATAGACAGGACAGACAGACGCGTGGTTTCTTAGAAGTATCAAATCATTATCATCTGCATCATCATCGTCATCATAATCTGGATCATGCTTGGTATATGTTTTACCTCACATCATTGGTAGAACAGCCCCCCCCCCCCCCCCCCCTCAAAAAAAAAAAAAAAAAAAAACGATTCACGAAACAGCCGTGTTTTACGTGCTTAATTTACGTGTTCAGTATTTTTTTTTTCTGAAAGAAATGGGTCGTTTTCTCGCATGGTTTCTCGCAATGTTTTGATGAAGTGTTACATTTATTCATTTTTGTATCATTTCATCTATGTATGCACATGTACAACAACTTGTGAGACGTATTAATATAGGCCAAGGCCTAAAACACAATAAACTCTGTCTGAGTCTGAGTCTGAGTCTGAATCTGAGTCTGAGTCTGAGTCTGAGACATGGGTTGGTGTAGTAAACTGTAAACGCTTCTCTTGAGTCTGTAAAGCAGTGAACTCTATGTGACTAAAACATTGTGCACATTGTCCGCCTAAATGTACACTCTGGTGAAACCTGCGGGTGGAGGCTGCACACAGGCCGTAGGTCTTTCGCTTCCACATGGGCCCGTATGTAAAACTCGAGGTTAATTTAACCCACGGCCTCTAACCTAACCCAGACTAGGACAAAAGAAACCCCAAAACTAAATTAAATACAAAAGAAATCGAAGAAAGAAAGACAAAAACCCTTCTATAACGGCCTAGGCACCATGGTGGAATGGGCCCGCTTCCTGATTTAAAACAAAAAGCAACAGAAAATTTCACCCTAGAGCTAGTTTAGTTCAAGGTTAGACTCTAACCCGGGGCTAAAAGCCCTTACCCCGACTTTTACAGCCAGAGCCCGACGACCCCCTGGCCACTATACGATACGACTGGTTAAAAAGCATAAACCACTGTAGTAATTCTGTATGTTTCTAGCATGCTTATCCTTTGGCCTCAATATGTGTGTATATATGTTTGTGTGTATACTGTATACTTGTATTTTATGTATGTATTGTATGGTGTAACTCTGTGGGTTTTTTGTTGTTGTTGTTGTTGTTGTTGTTGTTCTTTTTTTTTTCTTTTTTTTTTTTTTTTACTATTATTATTATTGTTATTATTATTATATATATATACATTTATAGAACTATGTGTGTACCAAATACTAGCTTATCCCTTTATCTTGTTACATTTCTTATGGTTCTGTTTTACTTTAAACGTCGGTGTATATGTGAATCTATGTACGTTATCAAAAAAGCAAAAATATGAGTAATAAAAAATAATATAAAAAAAAGACGCAAAAAAAAAAAAGAAGCATAAACCACTGTACACCAGTAGGAGCCACTTCAAGCCACTATTACGCCAGGCGTTGGCCTTTCCCACTAGGCCGGAGACCGCTGCAGATTGCATGAAGCGGTTCCTAGTTATCGGAAGAGTTCAAGTGAAACTGCGATTTTTGTACAGACTTTCTTTTCTTTTCTTTTTTATTCTGTTTTTCTTTTTTTCATACTATACGTGGACACACAGACAAAGAATGGATATAAATTTACATAACAGGAACAGTTACATACTGACAATACAAATAGCCCTAACCCAAATAGTACATTTACACACGTGTACATAAACATACACAGCACAGCCCCCCACCCCCACTCACACCCAAAGGAAACAGACATCTTGCCCCCCCCCCCCCCATGTCACACACAAAGGTAACAGACATCTTGCCCCCCCCCCCCCCATGTCACACACAAAGGTAACAGACATCTTCGCCTCCCCCCCCCCTCCCACCCCATTCACACACAAAGGTAACAGATATCTTCGCCCCCCCCCCCCCCCCACACACACACACACACACCCTCCAACAGAACAGTACATGTACAACCAAGTATCTGGTGCATACATGAACCTGAGTCAAAAAACTACTGCCCTGGTACATTAGATGGATATGATTTTGTAACTGAACAGGGATATGAGTTTTATAGTACATTTAGCAATCTTTTGTATGGGAACCAGTCGATTCTGAATTTAGCAAGCTGTCCAGACTTTCAAGAGTTAAACCAAAAAAAAAAAGCATTGAACGTCTACCAGCTCCGAAATGATTCACTTGACAGTGGATTTTCAAAACTTATGTCTGCATTAATTTTGGTCTGACAGGGGATTTGGTCTAGTGGTTAAGGCATCCGACTTCGGATCCTGAGCTGCCGGGTTCGAGTCCCCGGTGGGCAGGAATATGGTGGGATTTTTCCTTCCCATATCGAGTCTAATCCATGTGCAGACTCGTTTGCGGTGCCTGTCTCGCCTTCGTGTACACACGCACGCACAAACATCAAGTGTGCACGCTAAAAATCCCACGTTCATCTTTCGAAGAAGAGTAGGCTGTGGCCGGTGGCGTGGTAAACAGAAATACTGTCGCACGCACCAGAGTGAATAGCAGGGTGGAGGTTTGCACACAAAGTAGCGCTTAACGGCAGCAGGCTTTCACTGCTTCGTCCTCCAGCCCTGCGGCGCCGTGAGCATTTCAGCAGAGATGGATATGTGCGCCGAGGAGAAGTCTACCATACCATACCATACCATTCTGTGATCTGCAGCATAGCAGAACTTTAAATCGTAATAAAACCATTACAAAATACTTACATGAATGTCCACGTCATTCTTGTTAATGCCACCAGACGTTGTGACACTGCAAAAATACCAGCGTCTCTGTGTATATATTATGCAAGGAACATAAGACAAGACGAAATAAAACGGGAACAGATACGAAAGTTGTCAACCAACTGGTTACGGAATGAACGTGTGTTTTTTTTTGGTGGGTTGGGTTGGGTTGGGTGGGTGGAGGGGGATGTTGTTGTTGTTGTTGTTGCTGGGTGGATGGGGATGTTGTTCTTGTTGTTCTGGGGTGTTTTGCTAGCTGGTTGTATTTTTTGTTTGTTGTTTTGCTTTATTGTGTTTGTTTTGTTTTTGTTTGTTTTGTTTTATGTGTTGTTGGTGGTGGTAGTGATGGTGGTTTCGTGGGGGGGGGGTGTTTGTTTGTTGTTTGTTTGTTTGTTTGTTTGTTTGTTTGTTTGTTTTGGCTGTTTGTTTTTTGTGCTTGTTTGGTTTGTTTTGTTTGGGTTTTTTTTTTTCAGAGATACGCACTACTCATTATTTGGTTAAAAGTGGAGTGTACTCAGAAAATTAATGTGAACTGAAAAACATGAAGGCATTCGAATTAGCTGTGTTTTCTTGGTTAATCTTGCTGACATTACAAATAGAAAATAAAATAGGATACTAGCCGGAATACCGGCCTTTAACTCATTCTGCCCGAGCTACGACTCAGTCGTAGCAAGATTTTCAGTCCCCACTGCCGCGTAACGACTGTAACAGTCTTTGTTCTGTTCCGCCGTTGGTAGCCGTTACCAGGTTTTCTTGGAGTGATCCCCCTTGGAAACAGTATGTTTTCATTGGTTACTGGTGTGCACGTTTTTCATGCGAAACATGCGGCAAAAAGAATCGCCAAAAGAAAGCTGTTTGGTGTCACCACGGGGGCTCCAAACTGTTAGCGTCAGGCATATGATGGTAGCGTCAGTATAGGAATGGTTAACGAACACTAGTGAGAGGTGTAATGGACGAGTCCCCATATTGTGTCCATGCAGGCGTCAGGACACAAATTGACCGTGGGGTCATGTTTGGTGTTTGTTTGAGGTACCCTGTTTGGCTAGTGTGCCAGTCTGTATAGTGACTTTTGTTGTCATTAAAAGGCGTGATTTGCGTGATTTTTGTGTTATGTAGGTCAAGGTGCATGGCAGGCGGTCACAAAAAGAGGCAAGCTGCCAGTGAAGCTGGGACTTTTTGCACAGAGGTGGGACACAAGTGAGGCAAACGGATTTGTGTGAACTGCTTCTGTGGCCTAAAGAGAAAGTAGACGTGCATTACTCCAGTGAGGCCTGAGCGGAAAGGAGACATTCTTTCTTTTTTTTACCCTGTCAGGTGCGTGCCTTTGAATGGTCTGTTCATGGTAGTACTTGTTTCTATATTAAAGCATATTTAGGGGTGGCTATGATATGGGATATACAGGCATTTTGAGGCCTTTTGTATTTGTGTCCTTCGCCCTGCAGTCTGAGCAAAAAGAACAGTACTGAATCTTACCGAACGTTGATGTCACTTCGCCGATATCGGTCGATGTTTGAGTCCACGTGGCTCGAACGGTACGTGATCGAGTGAGTGCCCGTGTCGGTGCCATTGTGGGTGCTGCCGCCCTGGTTCTGGCCGCCTTCAAAGTTCCCGTTCTGCAGCAGCTCGCCTTTTGCGCACGCCACAAGCGTCACCAGCAAACACGTCAGCAGTTGATGCCCCATGGTGATGTAATGTGTTACCAAACTAGACGGTAGGCTTCGGATCAGTCCCAGCCACTCCGTCTTACGCGAGTGGACAGGTTTGCCCTTAGCTAGATTCTGGTGAATTTATACATGTGTACACGGAACGACTTCCTGTCCCTTTCACCTCCTACAACTCCTAACGCCCATGTCCAGGGACGGGGTGTAATCAAAATGGTCACGGGCGTTTCCGGTGCTACCCCGCTTTCGAAGCTTCGACAGTGATTTGCTCGTACGTCAAGCCATATCTTTGAAATATGACCACGCACACGTCTTCGCATTGTAGTAACGCGTTAGCCAAAGTCGTTGTCTGGTTCATAAACGACCCTTGACTCAGTTTCCCGCCGACTGACCGAAGTCCGTTGGAAACACTCGGTGCTGCTCAAATTTAAAAATGGAAACAGTTGGCGGTGCTACGATTTGGAGCGGATCTGTGTAGCACCGGAAACATTCGGATCCATTTTGATCACACCCCGTAGGTGCTGTAGCGGGCGTGCGCAGTTTCTGAACCACTGTGACAATGCCTGGAGGTGTGGTCTGTTACAGCACGTCGTTTTCTGTGGTTTTATCAGTTTATTTAACCCAGTTACGCCCGTGGGTTGGGTTTGTTTGTTTGTTTGTTTGTTTGTTTGTTTGTTTGTTTGTTTGTTTGTTTGTTTGTTTTGGAGGGGGCACCATGCGGAGTGATTCTGCAGTTCAACCAAAGGGGTTTCACAACACAAAATTAATTGCATACTTTCCCCGAACGAAAAAAAAAATAAATGAATAAATAAAGAATGCAAACACTTCATGGTGTTCACCTTCCAGTAATACGAGTATTTACATGTATGTATACATGTACAAATGATACGCTGTCACTGAGCGCTGGGCAGAAATGGGTGTAACAGTCTGTCCCAGTTGAACGAGGTTTTCAGTATTTATAGTCCAGCTATATTTATCGCTCTCAGATTGTCAATTGCAGGCGGGTCCCTTTCAACCTCAGACCTTTTATTAAAAGCACTATTGCTACCATTTCTAGGTTTTACATAGAGAGACCAACAGAAACATGCGTTTGCCATCAAGAGAGAGCTGCCGCGTTGTGGAGTGACCGTCAACTTTACACATAAAGACGGACTTTTGTCTCAGAGTCGCTGGCGTGCTATGGGCCAACTTCTTTTCCATTGCTAACATTACTACTCACTAGGTTTTATTTTAGAGAGACTTGTGTCTTGGATCAGTTGCTCTTGTGACTGCGCCTGTGCGCTCGAAATAGTCAAATCAGAGATTTGTAGAGCTCCGAATGCAACACACTGACTTTTGATGGCCGCGCAAACGAGGAAGCCTCAGCCGTCCGTAAACGGCGGTCGCCATGTTTCCCTTGTCGGTTGCGCGAACTCATTGAGCTAGCTACAAGGCTGAGTGCAGTCAAATCGCTGTCGCCCGCTACTGCGTTTTGACTTCAATCAGCTGAATTCAATTGTCTGTGCATGTGTCCAGTCAAGTCAAGTCAAGTTGCTTATTGTCTTATACAATGATGTATTTTTCAAGTCCAACGTGATAGTCCGAGCGACACTCCTTCTTACGGTCATGCACCACCCTGCTCTGAATCATATATGAGATATTTTTGCAGATTTGTGAAGGTCCGTCACGTCTCTTCAGATATCCGTCGGGTGCCAGACTGGAAAGGTTGGGCAAATTTTGTAATTCCAGAAAATAGAATCAGCCCGGAGCCCGTCTTCTGGCAAGTATGTCAAAAGACTGATCTACTTTTGCACGGGGAACATTGATTGCGTCAGAAAATGTTTTACTGTGCTACTGACGTCAGAGCTTTGCACACTCTGTCCCCGCCGTCTTTAAAGTGGACTCGCCCGGGAAAACCCGATTCGAAGAGGGCAAGTGAAAAGGAAATGAAATGAGCCTGTGTACGGCAGGGGTACACAATGTCGATTGCAAATGAATGATATTTAGATTCAGCTTCTGTCAGACAAGACAGTGAGAAACATCATGTTCTTTTAACAAAACGAAGTTATTGTTTTTCATATTTGGAAGAATACAACGCGTGTTATTATTTTTTGGGGGTGGCGGTCATGTTGAATTTCAGCCTCTCTTTCAAAATGCGAAACAATAACAGTCTGGCACTCTTCGGAATCAGAATCAGCACACTTTTCGCACAAAGAAACCACAGGAAAATCTCGTGTTATTTCCGAAAAGACGTTCTTGCTTTTCATATATTCGGCAAAACAATTAATGCAGTGCAGCTTCTTTTTAGGCATGTCAGTGTGAATTTCAGCATCTCTTTCAAAATTTTCATCATTTACAGTATGTAACTCATCAGAATCGGAATCATCACCCATTTTTCATACAAAAACCGCGGAAATATCACGTTTCTTTCAGAAAATGAGTTATTGGTTTTCATTTATGCGGCAAAACTACGCGTTTTATGATGTTGGGCGGCCATTTTGAATTTCAGCTTCTTTCAAAATGTTTACAATATTTGCAGTTTGGCACTCATCAGAATCGGATTCTGTATCCTTTTATCTCATATACACCACTTTAAAAACTCGTTTCTGTCAAAGAATAAATTCTTGATTTTCATTTTTTGCGGACAAGCAACGCGTTTACAGTTTTTGGCGTCCGTTTCGATTTTCAGCCTCTATTTCAAAATGCTAAACTTTACTGTCTGGCACTCGTCGGATTCGGAATCAGCATCCTTTTTTCATGTGAAAACCTATTAAAAACTTCGTTTCTTTTGAATAATAAGTTGTACAATTTTCATTATGCGGCAAAACAACGCGTTTTAAGGTTTGGGCGGCCATTTTGAATTTTAGCATCTCCTTCGAAATGCGTAACATTTACAGTCTGGCACTCGTCGGATTCGGATTCAGCACCCTTTTCTCATACGGAAACCACTCAAAATCTCTGGTTTTTGGCGAAAAGTTAGTTACTGTACCTCATGTAGGCGGTAAAAAGAAGCAATATAAGTTTCTTGTCGGCCATGTTGAATTTCAGCCTCTCTTTCAAAACCGTCAACAGTTACAGTCTTGCACTCGTCGGATTTGGAATCAGCATGCTTTTTCATGTAACAATCACTGAAAAAAGTCGTTTCTTTCCAAAAATAAGTCACACATTTTGATATATAAGGCAATACAATGCTTTTCAGGGTTTTTTAAACGGCCGTTTAGTATTTCAGGCTTTCTTTCAAAATGTTCAACGTGTACACTCTGGCACTCGTCGGATTCGGAATCAGCACCCTTTCTTTTCATTGAAATCACTGACAAAAAGTTCTTGCGTACATATGTGCGACAAAACAAAAGCATTTTAAGGTTCTTTGGCGGCCATTTTGATTTTCAGCCTCTCTTTCAAATTGCCCAACATTTACCGTCTGGCACTCGACGGATTCGGAATCAGCACCATTTTTTCATCTAGACACCACAAAAAATCCCATATATGATGCAAAACAAGGTATCATGGTCTGTCGCTCGGACTATGAGGTCAGTTCTGCTCTACGAAATGCGAAACATGGAGGACAACGAAGACGATGCAGCAGAAGATCCAGACAACACCTCAACACCTGTCTGAGGCGCATCTTCAACATCCGATAGCCAGAGAAGATCCGGAACGAAGAGCTGTGGGAGCGAGCGGGGCAGGAACCAGTGGCCAAGCAGATCCTGCGGAGGAAGTGGGGCTGGATTGGACACACCCTCAGGAAGCCAGCATCCAGCACCGCACGCCAAGCCCTGACATGGAACCCGCAGGGGAAAAGGAAGAGAGGCCGGCCTCGCAACAGCTGGAGGCGGGACACTGAGGCAGAGCTACACAGGGGACCAACTGGACTGGAGGGGCAAGAACAGCCCAGAACAGAGTGCGATGGCGAAGGGCTGTCGATGGCCTATGCTCCACTTGGAGCCAGGGGTAAGTAAGTACATTGATGTATTTGACAAGTTGGGGGTTGTTTCCCGTGGGAGCGAGGCATTGTACGGATGTAAAATAAGATTCATAATCTGCAGGCATCAAACAGAACGGTATCAGGGTTCGCGCTAGGATTTTTCAAAGCCAGTCCCCTCGCCTCCTACCCCGACCGTTTTTCAGCGACGCTGAGCAAAACCAGTCCCTGTGAAAATATTCCGGTAGCACTGCAAATAATGATGTAAAATTTTGCAAGCACAATTCAGAGAGATAAGGCAAGTGCCGCTAGTCAAGCCTGGGCCACAAAATTTGTATGAACGATCAACATAATCATTTTTTTTTTTTACGATCAGCCTGTTCATTTCTTTTTTTTTTCTCCCATGAATCTGTAACCAGTCCCAGCAAAATAAATCCAGCCCCTGGGACTGACAGCTAAAAAATTTCCAGTATTTCCTCTTTATAACCAGTAATTTACTGGTAATTGCCAGTTAACGCGAAGCCTGGGTATACACGTACAATGTACAGCCAAATATCACATCTGTACTGCCGCTCACACACACACACACACACACACACACACACACACACACACACACACACACACACACACACACACACACATGTTCACTGTGCATGTGTCTAAGTAGTGTGACGCTGCACACTACCAAAACAGCTCAGAAACGATCTGTGAGCCTAAAAAACAAATCTTAAAATTAGGGCCTTTAAGCCGAGGTCCAAGTTTAAACTGTCAGATACGATAAGGCACAGGGCGTTAGTTCGAGGTTGAGCGTCCTTGACTCTTGACACACAGGCTTAATTTTAGAATGGAAGCAAAAACCATATCGCGCTTGCAGAAAATAAGAAGAAGAAAAAAATAAATGGAACCAAGGGGTAACCCAACCATTCAAGTTTCGGAAATCAAAATTGCATTTTATTTAATAAATATTTATGCATTTTCCTGGGCTTAACATTTCTAAAGCAGTAGGGAGGGGGCCGGGTGGTGGTGGGGGGGGGGGGGGCGACTGTGTTTTGTGTACATACTCCGGTCTTCAAACTTTTTGTTTTTAAAAGTTCATACTCGCGGTTGGCGTTTACCAGTCTGCTCAGATTCAACATGTATTTACATTGAAGGAGTGTAAGCATTATCACAGCCGAAAGTCAGTGTTACAAGGCTGTCTTTGCCTGTGTCAAACACTGTGTGCAGAATGACCTAATCAGGTTACGTCAGTCACAAAGTTCAGGTTGGTTCGACCGGCTGACCACGTGACCCACAAACAAAGAGTAATCAAAACAGACGATCTTTCTCCGTTGCTATGACGGCGGACGACAGCTCTATTTCAAACCCGTCACCTCAAAACATGAGCATAATACACATCTTTTGATTGTAGTAATGTATAAGTACATGTCGGTGTTTGGTTGACCCTGTAACGTTGCCATTGCCTTAACCACTCGGCCATCGCAACGGTTTTTGGTTGACAAACGGCCACTTTCAGTCTTTCTAACCGACAACTGAAAATCCAAACCGTTTTTTTTTTTTTTTGTTTGTTTTTTTTTCCCGGGGCTATGGCGTTTTGAACTTGGAAGTCAGTCAGTCAGTCAGTCAGTCAGTCAGTCAGTCAGTCAGTTAGTTAGTTAGTTAGTTAGTTAGTTAGTTAGTTAGTTAGTTAGTTAGTTAGTTAGTTAGGGCTTAACAAAGACTTCTTCGCGGCTAATCAAGGTCCTTCTTCCTCAGACTAAAATAAAAAAGGAAGACAACAAAATGAGGTGTAAATGTATAAGCTTATATTAAAAATCTATCCGGTTTAAAAAATAAACACTTCTTTGTACATCGAACACATAGAGGTCGAGGATAGTCCGTATTACTTGTGTTGTCTAAATTTTATAGAACAGATTTGACTCTTTCAAGAAGCCAAAGATGCTGTCAGGGGGAACATCCTGGAAAAACACCTTCAAAGAATCTGAATTTGGAGAAAAAAAAAACTCGCGGTGCTTTTACGTGGAAACGCCAAATGAGGTTGCTGCGATTTGAAGAGGCATAGCACAAAAACAAACAAACAAACAAACAAACGCCGTCCATTTTTATTCACTCATGCCAGGCTGAATCTTGTCTCCTAAAACTTGGCCCGGTTTCCGTTCATATGACTGTAGTGTCCTTTGGCTCAGTTGGTACAGTTTGCCCGTTAGGGGGTGCAAATGATTACCAGTCATGCGCAGGAGGGGCAACCACTAACGGGGGCGACTGTATCCCTGCAACGCGGGAGGGGGTGCAAATTGAAATGTTCTCAGGGGTCTGGCGAGGTGAAGTCAGACTTCGTTCTACGACTTGACTCTATGCGAAATATCGATGGAATTGACTGGTATACATTTGCACCCCCTAACGGGCGAACTGTACCAGCTGAGCTGTACTTTGCGCTGATACTGAGAGTCCCGTACATGAGTGTGTTCCATGGTTTCGATTCTGCCACTGACATTTTGCAGGTCACAATAAATGGGCAAAGAGTTAGTGTTCTAGAAACATAGAGCAAAGAGTAGTGTGCTGCTTGTCAAAAAAAATAATAAAAAATGAAAAATAAATAAAGTGTTGCGTTTGAAAGCGGCCGTGTATCTACTCTCTCTCTCTCTCTCTCTCTCTCTCTTCTCTCTCTCTCTCTCTCTCTCCCACACACACACACATACACACGCACGCGCGCGCACACACACACACACACACACACACACACACACATACACACACACACACACACACACACACACACACCGCGAGTCTAAACACACACACACACACACACACACACACACACACACACACACACACACACACACACACACACACAAAATGGCTTTAATGTTTTACATCATCAAAATAACAGTGTGAGACTGCAGACCGCAACAACTGGCAAGTTAACGGAGACGAGTCAGCACGGAGTGCAGTTCAAACGATACTTGGAGTTCAGCGTACAGTCAGACGAGCAGAGTGAAGCTCAGCGCCCTAATCCTTTACAGTCATGGAAACTTGGTAAACAACGATTGTCATGTGTGTGTGTGTGTGTGTGTGTTGTGTGTGTGTGTGTGTGTGTGTGTGTGTGTGTTATTGGGTTGACTCTTGAAAATAAAGCAGGAGACGCGGTGTGTACGTCACATCACATCTCTGACGTCACTCGGTTGTATCTTGGGCTGATTTAACAGAGCGCGTATCGTCATGTAGCGAGTGAACAATCTGAAGCTAGTCCAATCAGAATGTTCTGCTTGCAAGTCGTCATGGCAACTCAGTCAGTTTGTCTATCCGACGCGGTTGCTTCGTGGTGTCAGTTGCCCGTTGGCTCTGCGCGACAGCGGAGTGAACTTGTCTCTCTTGCCTGTCGCCGTCGCACGCACTCTCACTACAATCTCTCACGCTCTCTTGGCCGTTGTCTGTCCTCCATGATGAAGCAGCTTCCCTGGAGTCTGGTCTTGCTGACTGTGGTCGTGCCAGTGTCCACGGCCTTAGTTCAACATGGACTAGGGTGTTCTTCTTTTCCCTGGTGTACGCCCGACGGTGGAACCGAACCTAGATGTATGTCCAGGAACTGTATTCGTGACCCGTCAGCGTGCGCTTGTCCGCCTGGCTACGTCAAGAAGGAACGCCACTTCTGCGACAAGGAAGCACAGTTCCCGGATCCGTTCCAATGTCAAAACGGACCGAAATGCGGTTACCACGGAACGTGCTCAAACGGAACGTGCACTTGCTTATGGCACTATCGGGCCTTCAATGGACTTTGCGGCGGCAAATTCCTCAAGATGATCCCCGGGGTGTGTGACGAGACAATCGATGCAACAGGACATAAGTGTCCGCTTGGTGGGATCAACCCGGCACGGTGCTACGGAACTAGCTGCGAGTGCGCCTACCAGCGCTTCAGAGTGGTGGAGAGGTGCGCAACCGATTCGTTTCAAGTGAGCAACTGCACGGCCTTGAAGTGCCCCGCCCCAGCCAGATGCAACGAAGACCGAATGAAATGCCGCTGTCCGCCCGGTTACTTTGCCTGGGGTAAAGTGTGCGTCACCTACTTCTTTCAACTACAAGGCGCCTGTAACACGACCAACTGTCCTTCCACCAGTGGGGTCTGCAACGGGAACAGGTGTGTGTGCAACGCACGTCACATCGCTGACGGCCAGGAGTGCAGGATGCTGTCCTTCCCGCTGATGCCTGGTGACCAGACAAACCTCACGAGCTGTGGTATCAACGGTATGGTGGGCGGCAGTCGCTGCTACTGTAACCCGGGTTACGTCGTTACACCCGACGCCAGCGGCACCGAGCTGTCCTGCACACGGAGTTTCCTCATGCAACAGAGATGGGGCGACCGATCCGGCACCCACCACCACCGCGACCACTTTGCCGTGTGATCTAGCTGGAACAAGCTGGCCCGACCACATGCACACAGGCAGTTCTTTTTATTCAATTCAAATTCAGGGTACTTTATTAATCCCAGAAGGGAAATTATAGGCCACCAGAAAACATAACAATAAGACATTATAATAACAAATAAAACTAGCACTAACAAAAGCCTCACCTATGAAAAACTTTAAAACTTCACACACACACACACACACACACACACACACACACACACACACACACACATACAACCTCTTTATGTAACCTCTTTACAAGTGTAAGTCATTGTCTCCTTCCCTGTCTTCTATATCGTCATTATGTGGCGAAAAGGACGTTTAGTTCCCCCCCCATGCCCCCTTCCCCCCCCCCCCTCCCCCTCCAAAAAAAAAAAAAAGTGTTCGAAATATCTGTTGGAGACATTTTAGGTTGCTGGCTCATAACATCTTTAAGAATGTGTTGTACTACGATGTGAAACTGTGATGACACAACAATGGCTGCAATACCTGACTGTTGTCCGAACTGATTATCGTCTGACTGAACATCAAGCAGTTCTGGTGAAAACACTACACAAGGTGTTTCCTAACTCTTATTTAACCACATACGTCAAGCTCACAAGAAATGCTACTTTTCTACCAAGTAGTGATAAACATGAACCGCTTTTCAACCACCGCACACTTGTCAGCATAATTCTGTTCTATTGATTGCATTGTTGACGCACTTCTGTGTATGTTATGACATTTATTAAAGAGAATTCGTAAACTGTTACTGGAAAGTTCTTCGTTTTCCTTGAACCAAAAAAAGGGTACAGGGGTGTGAATGTTGGGTGTGCGAGTGAAGGTATTTGATTGGGAGGACCCCGGGAGGGGAGGCCGGGGGGGGGGGGTGGCGTTGTTCAGCTCGACAGATCTCTTTACCGATTACCGGGTTAAATGTGGGATCACCAAGTGTGCGAAATAGATTTGACACTCATCATTAACTTTTTCGCTACGCGCGCCTCGAGCCTCGG
>JACVVK020000005.1:5527500-5585000 GCA_018292915.2 Batillaria attramentaria | reverse complement strand
AAGTGCCCCGCCCCAGCCAGATGCAACGAAGACCGAATGAAATGCCGCTGTCCGCCCGGTTACTTTGCCTGGGGTAAAGTGTGCGTCACCTACTTCTTTCAACTACAAGGCGCCTGTAACACGACCAACTGTCCTTCCACCAGTGGGGTCTGCAACGGGAACAGGTGTGTGTGCAACGCACGTCACATCGCTGACGGCCAGGCGTGCAGGATGCTGTCCTTCCCGCTGATGCCTGGTGACCAGACAAACCTCACGAGCTGTGGTATCAACGGTATGGTGGGCGGCAGTCGCTGCTACTGTAACCCGGGTTACGTCGTTACACCCGACGCCAGCGGCACCGAGCTGTCCTGCACACGGAGTTTCCTCATGCAACAGAGATGGGGCGACCGATCCGGCACCCACCACCACCGCGACCACTTTGCCGTGTGATCTAGCTGGAACAAGCTGGCCCGACCACATGCACACAGGCAGTTCTTTTTATTCAATTCAAATTCAAATTCAAGGTACTTTATTAATCCCAGAAGGGAAATTATAGGCCACCAGAAAACATAACAATAAGACATTATAATAACAAATAAAACTAGCACTAACAAAAGCCTCACCTATGAAAAACTTTAAAACTTCACACACACACACACACACACACACACACACACACACACACACACGCGCGCGCGCGGGAGCGATACAACCTCTTTATGTAACCTCTTTACAAGTGTAAGTCATTGTCTCCTTCCCTGTCTTCTATATCGTCATTATGTGGCGAAAAGGACGTTTAGTTCCCCCCCCCATGCCCCCCCCCCCCTCCCCCTCCAAAAAAAAAAGTGTTCGAAATATTGTTGGAGACATTTTAGGTTGCTGGCTCATAACATCTTTAAGAATGTGTTGTGCTACGATGTGAAACTGTGATGACACAACAATGGCTGCAATACCTGACTGTTGTCCGAACTGATTATCGTCTGACTGAACATCAAGCAATTCTGGTGAAAACACTACACAAGGTGTTTCCTAACTCTTATTTAACCACATACGTCAAGCTCACAAGAAATGCTACTTTTCTACCAAGTAGTGATAAACATGAACCGCTTTTCAACACCGCACACACTTGTCAGCATAATTCTGTTCTATTGATTGCATTGTTGACGCACTTCTGTGTATGTTATGACATTTATTAAAGAGAATTCGTAAACTGTTACTGGAAAGTCTTCGTTTTCCTTGAACCAAAAAAAGGGTACAGGGGTATGAATGTTGGGTGTGCGAGTGAAGGTATTTGATTGGGAGGACCCCGGGAGGGGAGGCCGGGGGGGGGGGGGAGGTGGCGTTGTTCAGCTCGACAGATCTCTTTACCGATTACCGGGTTAAATGTGGGATCACCAAGTGTGCGAAATAGATTCTACACTCATCATTAACCCGTTAGCCGATCTGCCGCGTGTAACCGCACTGATGCCTCGAAAAACTAAGTTTGTTTTGAATTTCCTCCACCAACCGTGTCACATTACGACTGTGTCAGTGGCGTGTTTCACAAGTGCCGTACTGCTAACTCGGAGGTACGACCTCGACCTCTTAGCCACGTGACTGGGGTTGCCATACTGCATGCTCCCTCTTTCGCAAGCTCAACATTTGGCCGGCATGCCGGTTCGGTTGACGGAACTAAACAGAAGTGAGAACACGTGAAGAATTTCTCTGTAGAAGACATACTTCTTTCACGGCTCATTCATTCCTGCTCAAAGATTGGTCGGATGCTACATGGAAGGGTGTAGACATACAAAACAACTATCACTAATCGACCCCCCAACATACGGGTCACAAAATAGATAATCAGGATCATCACCAGCAGATGCATGTCGCCTAATGTCGCCCCGTAAAATCACGTGCGTGTGTGCGTGCGTGCGAGCGTGTGTGTGTGTGTGTGTGTGTGTGTGTGTGTGTGTGTGTGTGTGTGTGTGACGGTGTGTGTGTGTGTGTGTATGTGTGTGTGTTGGGGAGGAGGGGTGTGCGAGGAGGGGGTTGCAAGGGCCGGAGGGGGGGGGTGAGTGGGAGCTGGGGCGGTGGGAGGTTTAACGTCCTTTTCCACCATATACGGATGATAGCAAAGACGGGGCAACGAGGAAAAAGCCAGCACAAATACTTGGCTCCATGTCGGGATTCGAACCCACGACCCGAGCACTGAAAGTCCCGGCAACGCTCTACCATTCAACTATCCCGGCTCCCAGAGTGAAGGGGTATACATATGGTTGGAGGGGGGAAGGCGGGGGCCGCGGTGGGGGGGGGGGGGTCGCCGCACTGGTAGCCTACACGACCCGCTAGTTGTATACTGTAGACTGACTGGTAAAGTTTGCCGCAGTGCTCCGTCGCCGTGTGTCGAACGCGTGGGATTCGAACCGCGGCCGGGAGCAGGTCAGCGTCGCTTTCATGGCATGCCGGAAGTCGTGGTTGAAGTAAGCATACACGAACACGTTCATCCCAGAGTTCACCAGCGCAATATACTTGCATATTGTCAGGTACTCGGGATACTCCGTGATCTTATCCATCAGTTCCAAGACAAATTCCGAGACGAAATACGGCGTGTAGCACACGGCCATCAAGCCGTACACGCACAGGAATAACTTGTAGGTTCTCAGAAAGCGGAGGGCGGACCTAACCTGTGTTGAAAACCTTTTTGCAGCCACAGCGTCACTCCTTTTTCTGGTACTACCATGTTCACGTCTCGCGGTCATTTCGATAGCTTCCACCCTCTCGCGGTGGTGCACGGCTATCAAGGTGATTCTCGCGTACAGCACGCCGGACACCACCAGGCACGCTAAGAATATGGCAAAGGTGGTGTAGGCCCTCATTACCTTCGGGAGGACAAGGTCCGCCTCGCAAAAACCGGGAATAAAAGTGTTGTCGACCAGCGGCCACGAAGCATAGAGGGTTGCCGATATCCAGAGCACAGCTAGAAGCAGCATTATCCTCTTCTCCGTGACGTGATCTTCGTACAGAAACGGGCTGCTGACGTACATGTAGCGATCCACGGCGATGACGAGCGTGTTCAGCATGGTGGCAACGAAGAACAAGCACCACGCGGACAGGAATGTCACACAAACGTCCTCCGTCGTTGCAAACCAATTTCTGTACTCGGGAAGTCGGTAGGTCGCTGCCAAGATTAACTGCACGCCGATGAAAGAGTCCGATAAAGACAAAGACAAGATGTACATGTTGGGTCTTGTGTGCAGGCGGTCAAACCGAACGATTGTCACAATCGCCATGCTGTTGGCCAAAAGCATACAGATGCCGAGCACATAGTCTATGACTGAGCGAATCGTATGTTCTTCATCAGACGCTTGCAAGAAGTCGATCCAGTTTTTAAATTTGCTCATTCGCTGCATTCGATTCATTTGATCCATCTTGTTGTCGGGGGGCTGCATGGTGAAGATAACTGTGCGCAGTTCGCTTCACTGGCCTGACCTCAGTCCAAGGAGGCTTCCTACAAGCGGTCTTCGACTTTCAAGATAGGAGAGAAAATTCCGAAGGAACGGTTAGCCGCACAAGAATGATGTTTCCTCCAACCGACTTGAGGCACAAGAGTCAGTCTGTTAGCTTTCAGTTTGATCTTTGGGTGAAGAAATCACATTACTCTTCCGCTGTAAATGGATGCTGCAGATTAAAATGTTAGATAAGCCCGCTTATGAATTCCACGTAGTACGTGAGAAGATGGAGATAACGCAATGTATACAGAAACAGTGACGTCAACAAGTGAATGACGTATTCTTGTGTGACCATCTTTTGTTAAAAGCAAATTATAAAAGCGACATAAAAGCGACAGAAACCACTTAACTTTCACAAAGGACGGCACAGGTCAACGTTTCGGCTTTCGCCTTCTTCCGCTGTTCCGTGTATGTCAGTACGTCCGCAGAGTTACCTTTTGTTTGTTTGTTGAAGTTATGTCCCATTTGTTTATGTCCTGAAGAAGGCGAAAGCCGAAACGTTGACCTGTGCCGTCCTTTGTGAAAGTTAAGTGGTTTCTGTCCCTTTTATGTTGCTTTTATTTGCTTAACTTGTAACCACTTCGCAGTCATTACCGTTTCCTTTTCTATTTGATTTCATTCGACTGCTCCTACATGTGCTACCGTTTTGTCCGTTTCTACCCGCTGTTCCGTGTATGTCAGTACGTCCGCAGAGTTACCTTTTGTTTGTTTGTTGAAGTTATGTCCCATTTGTTTATGTCCTGAAGAAGGGCGAAAGCCGAAACGTTGACCTGTGCCGTCCTTTGTGAAAGTTAAGTGGTTTCTGTCCCTTTTATGTCGCTTTTATTTGCTTAACTTGTAACCACTTCGCAGTCATTACCGTTTCCTTTTCTATTTCATCTTTTGTTATGTTTTGTTTTTAAGTTGTTTCTCTATAGAGACTGTGACGTTTATCCAGACAATACATTCTTTCGCGCACACAGTGACGTAACCGGCGAAATCTGCGTCATAGACACCTTACGTGACACTATGCTGCTGCGTTCTTGTTGTGAGACACGTGTGTGTGTGTGTGTGTGTGTGTGTGTGTGTGTGTGTGTGTGTGTGTGTGTGTGTGTGTGTGTGTGTGTGTGTGTGTGGACGGATGAAACCACGGCTATCGCCTAAACCACCTCGTTGCGGGGCTTTTCACTTCGATATGAAATGGGCAGTCACATTCTCCAGAGGTACGTTTCACGATTTTTCTCTTGCCGCATTTTTAGAAGAGTTATCGCCCATTTTAATAAATTCGGTCATGTTACATATTTTGGCGAAAAAGTTGTTCAAATGTCTTCATTTTCTAGAATTTGGAAGTTCATCCAATCATACTGAATGGGTGCGTAACACAGCTCTGTAGCTCTGACAGATTTTAAAAAATATATATATATTTTTGAGGTAGGGGTGGTTTGCATATAAGGCAGACTGTCTATGAAAAGACTCCTTCAAATTACTCATCATCCCGGCGTTGTTGTCAGGTGTGACAACTGCACATATGACAGGAATTACTGCTCTGTTATATCTTGAATATTAAGAATAACAGTGATTTCAGCTAAACATATTTTTTTTCTAGTTTCTGCGAGAAGCACCGGTCCAAAGAGTTTAAATTTTGCGATTTCGTAAGTACAATCCAAGGTATTCAAGTCCTCTAGATTTTCCAGATTTTTTTTTTTTGTAAAAATTAATTCATCCAGGGAAGTCACAACAGCAACAGGGAAATCACAAGACATGAACAAGCATACGGCCTGCTTGAGGCTGACATCGAATGTTTGGTTCACAGACAAAATCTGTAAATGTCGTCACTGTCTCCGACAGTTTACCAACACCAAGATGGAAACCACAAGACATAAACAAGAATCCTGTGTCACAGTGTCAGAGGATCTGCGTCTGTGAGGCTGACGTCAAATACATGTATTTAGTTCACGGAATTGACGTCATCTCTCTCTCTCTCTCTCTCTCTCTCTCTCCCCCCCCCCCCCCCAAAGATTCTAGATCCCCAGATGGCAAAACTGGGCAGCATGGAGATAAGCATTGACTCCAAATTGGACAGTCTACGAAGTGAGGTAAATGATACTTGTACAACTCTGAAATCTGATATGAATGACTTGAAGGAGGAGGTGTTGAACCTGAAGGCGAGAAATGAGCAACTCCTGCAAGAGAACCTGGACCTAAGAGATCGCCTGCACGAGATGGACAGTAAGGTTGATGACCTAGAGAATCGTTCCAGGCGTAACAATCTTCTCTTCTACGGCATTTCTAGACCTGAAAATGAAACCAATGAAGAGTGTGAGAAGGCTGTTCAGGATTTTCTCACAGACAAGCTTGAATTGGAAGAACCTGTCTCCTTTGACAGAGTGCATAGGCTGGGTGGCCGTGCGGACTCTCCTATCATAGCCAGGTGTACGTTCTTTAAGGAGAAGATGACAATCCTGGGAGCCAAGAAAAAGCTGCAGGGTAGCAAATTGTCTGTTGGTGAAGACTTTTCTCCCCGTGTACGTTCCATCCGCAAGGCTCTTAGTCCGTTCTTGAAGGAGGCCAAGCAGTCTCAGAAGCGAGCAGTCATGGTGTTCGACCACCTCCTCATTGACGGTCGCAAGTACGTGCTGAATGACGACCGCACGGGCATCAGGGATGCCGGGCGACGTGCTGACCAATAACGGTGCGGCCAGCCCAGCCACCAGTCTACTAGCGGGAACCACCTTGGATCGTCACCGGTTTCGTTCTCTGCCTGTTTTGACACATTTTTCCGTAGTTCTGACAATTTAACTCCACGTGAAAGTGAAGATCCTGTCATAAGCACAAGCAGTGGTCACTGCGTAACGCTCACCTCGTCACTGCACTCTCTAGGCACGTGCCTGGAGGGCGCTGTAGGATGCACAGAGTTAGAGGCGCAATTTTACACAAGTTTGGGGCTCAATTTTCACCGGGATGACGATGTGCCCTCTGTAATGCATTGTGTTAAGCAAAGGTCACAGGTCACGGAACGGGGAATCCCCGATTCTGACTTGGCGCATGGTTCTATTTGTGGCGATGAATCAGACGCTAGTATCACGGGGTTCCCCCATAGCGCGTTGCGTGACATTGCAGGGGAATCTTTGTTTGGGGCGGGGTCTGAGGACAGTGAGAGCAGCGAAGACGAGGATAAAAATGGTCAAAGCAGAGGACAGCTACCTTCCTATACAAACAAAAACTCACTGTTATCTTTCCTTCAGTGGAATGTGAACGGAGTGTCAACAAAGCTGCTTGACAAAGATTTTGTTGCCTTTATATCCTCTTTTGATTTCGTCTGTTTAGTTGAAACCTTCGTTGACACTTTCACAGCCAATTCCATACCAGGGTATGATGCGTTTTGTAAACCCTGTGTCAAACTGTCAGCTGGCAGGCCATCGGGCGGTGTAGTGTGCTTGATCAGACACGAGTTACTACCCTTTGTCCGTGAAATTACTGTCTCAAGTGGCTTTTTTCTTATGTTTGTTCTTGACAAAAGTTTGTTTGGTTTAGACAAAGACGTATTATTCGTCTGTGCATATGTGCCGCCTGAGGGCTCTAATTACTATCCACACATGGGGTTGGACGGTGATGGCATTTCACTGTTAGAAAACTGTCTGATTGACAATGCAATGCTAGATCATGATTACCATATTATCATAACAGGGGATCTAAATGCTCGCACATCGAATGTGGCTCAAGATATCACGACGGATAATCCTTTCGATACGCTTTTCAAAAGCGGGTCTGACGTGCTTAGACAATCTCAAGACACTGTTATAAACAGTTTTGGCAAATCTCTTCTTAGTATGTGTACCTCTTTGAACCTCTGTATCATGAATGGAATGTGTTATGGCGACCTCGAAGGCCGCTACACGTTCCTGAATGATTCTGGGGCGAGTGTAGATGATTATTTTATCATGTCAAGAGATCTGCTGCTAATTGTTTGGGACGACTGTCGGCTATCTGTGTGTGACCGCGAGGAAAGTGATCACATGCCAGTGGTACTGACGCTTAAGCTCTGCAATGAGCAGGCAAAAGTTAAAGGCACGGAAAATGAATCAGTTTTTGTTGATAAGTTTGTCTGGAGTTCAGATCACCATGATACTTTCAAGACTAACTTGCAGTCAGACTCGCTCCGGATAAAGCTTAACGAGGCTATCAATTTGATCGGGCAAAATGTTAATGATGCTCTTAACATGTTCAATGAGTGTCTGAAAGCGGCTGCAGAGTGCATGAAGAGGCGTGTATGTGTGAGTGGCAGGAATATGAAGAATGTATGGTTTGATGTTGAATGTAAAAACAAAAGAAAGCTAGTCAGAAAACTGCTTAAGAAATTTCGACGTTCACTAAAAGCTGTAGACAGGGAGGCTTATTGTAAAACAAGGCGCGAATACAAACACTTACAGTTACTCAAGAGAAAAGAGTATAATAAAGGGATGGTTGACACTTTGATGGGTGCGGTGAAAAAACAAAGGGAATTCTGGGATACGGTCCATAAAATGATTCCAAAACGAAAATCTGTCAGAAATCAAATTGGAGTGGAACAATGGTATGAGTATTTCAAAGCGCTGTTGGAGGTAGACGTTAACCCCATAGATGAAGACGTAGATGATGACCGGTCTGATGAGAACGATTTAGCATTTAACCGCCCTATTACTAAAGAAGAGGTTCTCCTTGCTTTGAGAAAAATAAAACCTAAAAAATCAAGTGGACCAGACGGAATCATTGGAGAATTACTAAAGTATGCACAGGACTTCACATCACCTTTTCTTGTTAAGTTTTTGAATGCGTTATTTGAAAAAGGCATCTTCCCTGTTAACTGGACTGAATCTGTCATCCTTCCTCTGCACAAGAAAGGGGACGTAAACGACCCTAGTAACTACCGGGGTATCAGTCTATGTGACGTCAGTAGCAAGGTGTATGGGTCCATTATTAACAGCCGCCTTCAGGCCTGGGTAGAGGAGAACAATATTACAGGAGAAATGCAGGCTGGGTTTAAGCGGCGCTATTCCACTGTGGATCATATTTTCACCCTTCTTGCATGTGTTCAAAAACAGCTCAGAAACTTCAAAAAACTATATGTCGCATTCATCGATTTTCAGAAATATTTCGATACTATCAATAGGAATCTGCTTTGGCCAGTATTGTTGAAGAATGGGATAAAAGGGAGACTCTTCAGATGTATTAAAAGTATGTACGCGAGTGTAAAGGCAAGAATTAGTTGTGGATCTGAGCTTACTCAGGCCATTAATTGCACCTCTGGTTTGAAACAAGGGGATGCGTGCAGTCCGATCCTATGTTCCCTCTTTATCAATGAGCTGGCATTAGATGTGATACAAAAGGGCAGGCATGGAGTTATCTTTTCTTCGTCAGACGCCCTTGAACTGTTCATTCTGCTTCTGGCAGATGATGTGGTCTTACTCTCGGAAACGCCTATTGGTCTACAAACCCAGTTAAACAACCTACAGAGCTCTGCCCGCTCTTTGTCTTTAAAGGTAAACCTTGACAAAAGCAATATTGTTGTCTTCAGAAATGGGGGTTACTTAGGTGCAAGGGAAAGATGGGTGTTTGACAGTCAGATAATGCCAGTTGTCAATGCTTACAAATACTTAGGCATCTTCTTCACAACACGTCTCAGTTTTGAGGCTGCTTGCAGAGACCTGGCTTGTAAAGCAAAAAGAGCTTTGTTGTATATTATGCACAGGTTACGTAGTTATAATAATCATTCGACTGAAGTTGTCTTGAAGCTTTTTGATACTCAAATATTCCCCATCATGCAGTACGGTTCTGAAGTCTGGGGTCTGGATAAAGCAGCATCGAACTGTGAAAAGGTCCATCTTTTTGCTCTGAAGAAGCTACTGGGGGTGGCGCAGAGGACTCCAAATGACTTAGTGTACAAAGAACTAAATAGATACCCAATAACGATAACCCTCGCCCTTAACACCATTCGTTATTGGTTCAAGATTTTACAAATGCCAGATGAAAGGTTACCGAAAAAAGCCTATTTGATGCTTCGAGACCAGGATGAGCGGGGCAGACAAACTTGGGCATCGCATGTGAGAATGTGCCTGTTCAAACATGGGTTTGGCTTTGTGTGGATGGAGCAAGGTGTGGGAAGGAAGAAAGAATTTTTGCGTGAGTTTAAACAAAGACTGATAGATAACAGATGGCAAGAATGGAACGAGCATGTGAGTGAGAGTGAGAGGTTTCAGTTCTACAAAACGTTCTGCACAGATGTAAACATTGACCCTTTATACCTGAGTATTGATACTGACAGGCATTTCAAGTACATCATGACCAAGTTTCGGTTTGGTATTTCTGACATTGCTGTACATTCGTATAGGTATAAAAGGCATGGACCACAGGACTTAATGTGCAAGCTTTGCGGCGATGATGTAGAGGATGAAGTACATTTTGTTCTATGTTGCCCTTTCTTCAATGGCTTAAGAAAACGCTTCATTGCAAAGAAATTTTACGCAAACCCAAATGCTTTCAGATTGGCGATGCTATTCGCTTCTAGAAATACAGACACTATTAAGAATATGTGCCTATTTTTGTATTATGCCTTTAAGTCGCGTGAAACAACTCTATCCTGAGATAAAATGACAACTAGTCTGCAGATATAATCTTTATCTTGATGTACAGGGTTCAGTTATGTAGACATGTTTAGGAGCAACGGCTGAGTCTTGAAGCTTTAGAGCTGTAAGAGTCTCATCTCATAAAGATTAAAGTCTGAGTACGCTTTGAATAGTTTGATAGATTATGCCGTTCTACAAACGTTGTTTAACGTTCGTATTCAAGTACTTTGTGAGTTTGTCTGGAAACTATTGTTGCATGTGCATCTCCCCCTTCCAAAAGGGGCATGGCCCTCTGGAATAAATTTCATTTCATTTCATTTCATTTCATTTCATTTCATTTCTCCCCCCCCCCCCCCAAAGATTCTAGATCCCCTACAGCGTAGCGGGTCTAGTGTCTGTGGTAGGTCTTACACACTTGAAGAGAGAAAGAAAAACAACAACTGAAAACAACAACAAACAACTAAACAGATAAAATGGCATGAAATTTGGAGAAACAACTTTATGGGATGGGGCCATTCCTCCTTGATGTTTGTTTTTGTTGTTGGTTGGGGGGGGGGGGGTTTGTTGTTGTTGTTTTGGGTTTGTTTGTTTGTTTGTTTGTTTGTTTGTTTGTTTGTTTGTTTGTTTGTTTGTTTGTTTGTTTGGGGGGGTGTTGTTGTTTTGTTGTTTTATTTTGTTGTTTTTTATTGTTGTTTTTCTTCCGCTGTAGAGTTGGACCCTCTGCGGTGCTGGAAGTGTGACGCCGCCGCGCGCCATGTTGCGAGTACCTGGAAGTGCCAGACGCTATCAGCTGTTTACATAGCGCGCATAGCATTGGCCAGACGCGCGCATAGCATTGGCCAGCTGTTTACATAGCGCGCATAGCATTGGTCCGCTTTATCTTACGTCACATTTCTGATGACGTCTTTCTAAAGAACTTTGTATTTCGAACGAGGCGTCCTGTACACAGAGCCTTTGAGTTCTGGTATTCACAAGATGGCCGCGATAGCGACACTCGCAAGCAGCGGTGGCAGCGTGCGGCGGTGGGTCTATCTTTTTTTAGGTCTGTGGGTTGGACTCAGCCGGAGAGCGTAAGTAACTTGACTATGCGGTGTGACTCAGTATCTGGGGCCATAAGGGGGGGGGGGGACTGACTGACCACAATGAGGGGGTGACGGGGGTTGATTGCAGGTTGTGGAGGCTGCAGTCAAGTCTCTCACGGCTGACGACTCAAGTGAAGGAGCCGAGCTGGTACTAGTACTTCAGTGATGGAAGTAAAACTGACTTCAGGCCACGCCCACAGTATTCGTGGGAACTTGAGAAAGAGTTCAGTGTACAGGACTGGATCAGCGTTCCCTGTGATCAGTTTTATCTCTTTGACGACGGAGCGCAATTTCTGACACACGATTTCCTATAGGAAATCGTGTGTCAGAAATTGCGCTCCGTCGTCAAAGAGTTAAAATACAAGGGTCCTTCAGACCCTCTCTCCATATTTTTGAGAGTCCATGGTCTTTTGTTACAATAAGTCTGAAAGTCAAAACCATTTGCTGTTGTCGTTGGTTTTTTGTGGTTTTTTTTTTTTCAAATTTTAAAAAGTATTCAAGAAGGAGAGATGTGTGTGAATTGTTGCGTGTCAGCCATAGCGATTTGGCAAAGCGAAGAACCCGCACTCTTACCAAACTGAGCATTGTAATTGGACAAAAAGTGTTTCGTATAGTGTCCGCAGTCTGATCGGTTACTGGTCGCAGCTATACGTGTAGCATTGTACCTAACAACCCAACCCTGCCGCTAGCAAAGACCCTAGATCTGATAGCGTAGCGGATCTAGGGTCTCAGTCGCTAATCGGCATCCCTAATTAACTGTACCCTCCGACCCGGTGTCATAGTACATGGACCCCCATAGTACTTGGACCTCCCCGATCCATTAACTTTAATAGCATCATTGGACCCCCTTCATAGTTCACGTATTGAATCCCTCCTGCACTTCAGTTAGATATTTTTTATTATTTAAATCATTTTCGGTCATATTTAGGTTGTCAATGTGCGATTCTGTTTTGAACTCTTATAAATAAACAATCCACCCGGCAAAACTTGACTGACTGACACCCCCGGCCGCCGGCTGCCGCACCAGCTAAAAGAAAATCGCAAACTTGAATCTCCCAAGGGACATAACTGTGACTGTCTGCTGCAACTCTAAAGATCGTTTTGTTTTGTTTTTTGTACTTCAAGTTTTACTGAAAAAATATGTTGCAACTAACAGCTTGTGTTCTTATGTAATAAAGTTACACCCAACTTGACTGTTATGTGCCGTGTACACTGAAGTTACACTGACTCGGAACTGACCGAACTGGGTAAACAAACCGGCTATAAGCCACAGTAATCCAGAATGAGTGTCACTGAGTTCAACCGGCCCGCGTACGGGGGAAGTCCGACCAACAGTTATAGAGGGGGTCCAATCCCGTAGTAGTTACTGATACCCTCTGATTATAATTGTTGGACCCGGGGGTGGGGGAGTGAGGGCCCGGGAGGGGGGGGGGGTGTTTCATTACTCCGGGGGTCTATTAACTGACTCTATCACTGACACCGGCCCGGCCCGGTTCAGTTTACGGCCGGACCTCCCGGCCTCAGCCGGTATCAGTCCAACCCTGTTCCGGGTCCGTCGATAACTCTAGAATTATCGGCGGACCCGGAACAGCCGGGGTTGGCCGGGTATCACTCAGCCCTCAGTCAGTACTACCTACCGCAGTGACCGGGCTGACCGGGCACCCGAACTTGAAGCTACAGACCGCATCAACAAAAATTTATAAAATACATCGAATTTTGCCTCAGCTTTGGTAGTTCTAACGTACATATGGCGATTCATGAAATCCTGTCGGAAAGTATGCATAACATAGTGAATGTCGCACGGAAATCATGACGCCAGCGTTGTTCCATACATTTCGACGTAGCTTAGTGATAGTGCTTTCCAGAATTACAGCATTTAGCTTGTGTTACGTTCCACAATTAATGAATAAAGTAACTGGTTAAAAATGCGTTAATAACAGTCTGTCTGTGTACACCTACGTGTTTTAAACGAATAAACTTGCCCTGCATTGGGGAGTTTTGCGGTAAAAAGATGCCATTTTCATTCACTGCGGGATTAATCATGACTATTATGGCGGAAGCGCAAGTATGCTTCGAAATTTTTTTCGTTTATTCGCAGTTAGACTCTTTATTTAAATGTTTTTTCTCGCCCTTTAACAAATTTCCTGTTGTTAAACTTCTGTTTGTTGTAATTCTCGCAGATTGAGCTCAATGAAGGTTGCAGAGTGCCAGTATTGCTCAGCAATGGAGATGGATGGCGTAAGTCGTGTGCTTGTGCTCAACGACCAACTCATGTGCTGTCATTTCTGTCGCGCAGAACTTCATGCTTTCTTCACAGAAAATTGTTTGCTTCTAATTACAAAATTAGATATATTTGATCGCAGAAGAATCGGTCATACAGTTTTTTTAAAGAAAGGGGTGGGGGGGGGGTGGAGTATCGAATAGATCTTTGAGTAGATGACTAGATCACAAGAGCCGCAGCAATTTCGAATTCGAAAGCGTATACGGGCCTTAGGAAGTACAAAACGTGTTACAAGTTGAGGCCCGAGGTCTCACCAAATCTCTGAGCGTTTACTAGAGACGAGCAGTATTCTCGAAATCTCTCGCGCAGAAGGGCAGAAATTTGGGAATTACTGTTACTTTTGTTGGACTATATCAATATTGTGCTCAGCTGATTAATTTTCACTGATGAAATAACACATCATAATTATCCTTGTGTATTTACTATTACCAGTGAGCAGGGTGACTGGTTGCAAGGGCAGTCTGTGCTCTAGTGGTTAAAACTTTGCCACCAGCGCGTGAGGTCAGGTTCAAGGCCTACTAGGGGCACAGAATTATTCCTTCTTGTATGTGGCACCATTCATTCGAGCCGATTGACAGGGTTTCTCTCCAGATCCTAAGGCTCCCTCCCCCTCCCTTTCCCCCCTCCCCCTCTGCTTTAGAAATATTCAGTCCACAGAATTTGAAAATAAATTGTTTATGCAAGTTTAAATCTGAAACTTAAATTGCTGAACTGACCCTTCACACCATGTGATTGTAATTTGTACATGTATGTCCAGTGTTTTAGAGAGTGTGTGTGATTCAAGTGAGCGTGCGTGTTGGGTTCATTTTGCGGCACTTGGAGAAATTGGGTAAAAAGTCTATGCAATACCCAGAACTTTTTTTTTTTTTTTTTATTAAGCTACTCCTAAACACTCACTAAAACAGGCTAAAGCCACCAGAGATAATTAACACAAAGTTCAGCATTGAATTTGAACACTTTTTGTCTTTCAGACTGGGCTGAGATTCTCAGCAAGAAGGACATCAATGGCAAGGGCTTGTACTACATTCATTTTGATGACTGTAAGTGTTTGGAAGGAAATTTTTTTTTCTGAAGTTACAATACATATTTTTGATCCTTTACTTGCCAAGTTTTAACAGTAGCAGTACTAACACACACAGTATACACACAGACAACCTGCACACATGCACACACACGTCTGCACACAGACACACATGCCATTTGAGCGGACTTTAGTGTATTCAGCCTATTGTTGATATTGGCAAGTAGAATATATATGAATTACATTCACAAACACACACACACACATTTTGACTTCATGTGTTCATCCTTACAAGATTTATGACCTAATTTGCTAGCACTCACACAGAAACATTTACTTGTTGACATTATTTCTCACTGTAACACATGTTCCAAACATCACTACTGGTGTCTTTTACAGTCAACAAGCGTCTTGATGAATGGGTACCTGAAGAGCGGATGGACTTGACACGGGTGGAGCAACCCAAGAAAGATGCCAAGACGCCGAAAAAAGAATCACTCACGAGTAAACTGGCCAATGGATCGCGGCCAGCGAGCCCTGAGGTGAACCCTCTCAGTTCCAGTCTCAGACATTTAGTTTAAAACCACTGGTCCCCTGTAGTGTAGAGGTTAGCACTTCGGACTATGGATTGGGACTGGTGGGAGGCCCAGGATCGGACCCCAGCAGAATTATTTTGCCTAGGTCGGCTCTTACCTAGAGCGGGTGTGCTGTGGGCCCAATGGAGAGGCTGTTGCCACATAGCCAAGACAACCACTTCACCGTTTACAGATGTGGATGATGACATGGCTGTAGTTCCTGGGCCTGGTCAACAGCAGGATATTTATGACAGGAAGCATGAGATACGGCCCTGTCATGCAGTCCCTCGGCACCACATGGACATCCTTAGCATACTGTCATCCTCCTCATGCATAATAAAAAAAAAATTGCCGCAGCTTCCAAGCCCTCCATGGATTCCACCCATGACCTGGGAGGAATCGTCGCTGCAGCTGGCAGAAGAGTTGGCCAAAAAAAAAAAATTTAAACCAGAATAGCAAAAGTCTGTAGTGTAAGTTGAAATGTGGAAGTTCAGTCACCTTTATTAAGTCAAAAATGGGTGTGCATAGATCTGTATTGTATTAAGTAATTAACTCAGGGGTTTGGTTGACAGGGTGGGCCACATGTTTTAGTTTCACTTGGGACCTCCTTTCGGCGTGCTGGAAAGTGTTAAAGCCGCGACTGTTTTAAATTGATGCTGAGTATTTGAGAAGTCTTGCATTCATTGTAGAACTGTGTTTCATGTAACCATAGTAAGTGCCGCTGATGTCCATGAACAGATTGAGTCAAGTTGGGGGCGGTCGGTGGTCTAGTGGTTATGAGACTTGTCACCAATGCGAGAGGTGGGGGGTTCGAGTCCCACTTGGGGCAAAGAATTTTTCCTTCTCATATGTGGCACCGTTCATTCGGGCCGATCGTCGGGGGTTCTCTCCGGGTACTCCGGCTTCCTCCCCCTCTGCTTTGGAAATGTTCAGCCCACCAAATTCGAAAAATAAATGCAATTCTAAATTCCGAAATTTCAATAGCTGAGCTGACCCTTCGCACCACGTGATTGTAATGTGTTTATGTCCAGTGTGTGAGAGAATGCGTATGATTCACGTGAGCGTGCGTGTTGGGTTCAGTTCGCGGCGCTTTGAGCCGATTCATGAAATTGGGTAAAGCGCCTATACAATACTCATTATTATTATTATTATTATAAGTAGTGCTGTTTGTGTATTTGTTTGTATGGCCCCTAAGAAAGGCCCACTTGCCATACGTTTGGGAATAAATTTGTCTCATCTCCTTTCCTCTAACTCTCTAGGCATGCTTTGGAGGTTTGGGTAGTCTGAGTCAGGCATGGGAATTGTCCTTGGATCCACAAATTTCAGAAGAAAAAAATGTTCAGGTGGGGGGTGGGGAAGTCAGTCTAAATGCCAATCCAACTTTGACTGACTTCTTGTTTGAGCCAAGCATCCACTATTGTGCACCATACAACAATTACAATTTTTGAGACACCATCAAGACCATTTCTTCCAGTTGTTAACAGTTGTGCATGAATTCAGTGCTCTGGCTTTCCATAGATTCCAGAGGGTTTTTGTTGTTGTTGTTGTTTTTTTTTTTGTTTTTTTTTGGGGGGGGGTCTCCAAAAGCAACTCCCATGCCTGTGAATACTAGTACTCAGAGGTAGTGTCCTGTGAATACAAGTAGTGCAACTGTAAGTTAGTGCTGTATTGGGTGGTGGTGGTGTTAAAATGTTTGTTTTCATTCAGCAGCTACACAATGGAGCATCATCAGGAGGGAGCAGCCTCATTTTGGGGGGGATCTCGCCAGCCCCTTCACCGTCGCCGCTGTCACAGGGTCAGGGAGGGGGGATGGGAGGGGGTCTCAAGAAGAACAACCTGGGCGGCAGGAAACGAAAACTGGAGGAGGATGTAAGTTGCTATAGTTACTGCACTTTCTTTTGGGGGGAGGGGGGGAGGGAGGGTAATCTGTTTTGCCATTCTGTGTTTTCTTTTCTTTTATATCTTTGATTTATTCTGGTAAAGTGTATCGAGTCACTGTTGAACTGACAGCACCTGAGAGATGGAGCGGGGTTGTAGTTCATATTACTAGAACATTTTTCAATTCTTGGGGTGTTTTTGTTTTTCTTTTCTTAGTTTTTCTTTTTTTTCTTTTCTTAGGTGTTGATGTTGTCAGTAAATCACTGTAGCTCTTGTGGCATCTTGAAAATAGAATGTACAGTGTACAGTCACACTCACAGCGTGTAGTGTTCCTGATTTCCGTTTGGTTCCTGGTTCAGATCCGGGAGCCACCCCCCACAGCAGCTTCAGCATCAGCAGCAACCCACCTTCCACTGGTAGTATTCACGGTTACTTTCACACAAAGTGCACACACAGCACAACACTATATAATACTGTTCTATAACTTCCTATAAACTACAGTACATGTATCACTAAAGTAAAAAAACATTTTTAAAAATCCCAAGCATAAGAATGCTAAGGTTTTCTTTCTAGTCTCAGTAGAAAATTAGGCAGACTAACTGACTTGAAAGAGGTGAATGGTTTCCTCAACGTTTAATTTGATACTGCAGTTTTTCACAGACTGTGCACTAATACCTATTGTATTGTCAGTGTGGTGTTTTATCTGTACCTTCTAAAGATAATTTGGTTGTGTGAGGAAAAGCTTATAGTAGTATACCCACGTGTATGATTTGTGGGCTATCACTTGAGGAGGGTTGGCTGGAAATGACATAGAATTCTTGGTTTGCTGTGACTTGTGCTTTGTCCCTAGAGACTGCTAATACAGGCACAAGCTTAGTAGGTTAGTTCATGGCAGGGCTTCACATCTCTGGGAATTGAAATAAGATAGATGTTGTGGCTGACCGTAAAACTAAAAGTACGGGACATTTGTCTGGAATATAGTCTACTGTGGCGCAGAAATGATACGACATCGGAGTGTGTCCGCTTTGGTACGAAAGTAATCAGATATTTTTTGAAAATGAATCGATCAATGAACGATGTCCGACATGGATGTGAAGCCCTGCATAAAGCATCAGTATAAGTCCAGTGGGCTAATAGTAGTAATAGTAGTTTGTGGCATGCTCCATACAGAATCACTTTCTTTGAGATGACGACCATACCTTCAAGTCAGACCCATCAGCCATAACATTGACCACCTGTTTCACACATTTACACACATGTACTGTTCACAGTCCTCAAACCCCTTTGTCGGTTTCCCCGTTTCCTCAAAAATTTGTTTGAATTTTGCTACTTGTGTAAAACTGTTCAGCTGTGACAGTTCAGTTGTTAGGGTCTTGAGTGTTTGTTTTGGAGTTTATAATTTGGTGCTTGTCAATGAAACTGATTGTATTTATATTGATCTACTATTCTTTTAATATTTTGGTAGGAAATTAGAGAAATATGTGGCAGTCGGGATGTGTAGAGGTTTTTTGTGGGTTTTTTTTTAAATATTAAAACAACAAAGTTATGAAAGCGTGAACTACTTATTTTGATATTGTTGATGTTGAATTTTGGTTTTGATCCTTGTGTAAAGACGTAATCTTTTATGTGACGTCTACAGTTTCTTTTATTGTATTCTTACCACTACCAGTGTGCTGTCTGCCTTCCCAGTAATTCCCTGTCCTACCATCAGTCTCTCACACCTGTGTGTCCCAAACCATATCTATGTCTTTCTTCTTCTTTTTTTTTTTTTTTTAAACTGAGTCGTAATAACATTTATAGTTATGCACAGTATACATGTATACTTGCTCGGTACTATGTTTACAGCAGTAATAAACCAGTAGTATAGGCTGACGCTACTGAAAATCGCAGGGTTACATTTACAGTACTGTGGCCTACAGACACTAAAGTCAATGCATTTGTTTCTTTGCTTGCACAGAGGGTTTTTCCTTTTCTAATAATTGTGAGTTTGTTTGCTGGTTTTGGTTTCGCTGGTGATAATGTTTATTTCAAAACACACAGTTGGTTATGCTTGAGGTTCTGTTAAAAGGAGCTGTCTTGAATTTTTTTCCCTTTTTTTTTTTTTTTTTTTTTCACCTCCCCAGGAAGTGTTCTGGTGGTGATGGTTTCTTTCTTTGTTTTTCCTTTTTTTTTCTCTCTCTCTCTTGATTTCTTTTGGAGCTGTGTAATTCCGGGCTTGGCTGGTCTAGAAATAGCCATGCTCTTCAGAGCGTGAGGTGTGAAACTGGGGCTTGTAAGTTTCCAAGAGAGCCATTACCATGCTGTTTCTTATGCTACACTGAATTGTTTTCTTCTTTTTGTGACTGAAGCATCTCTTTATAAAGTAGTAATAAGGAGATTAAAAAAAAAAAAAAAAAAAAAAGACACACTGGTTTTCTTAAAATGAAGCAATGGTTTTGAAGGGAGCTCCTTTGAGGATTATGTTTCAGTTCCTTTCATGACTTGTTCTGTTTTGCATTTCATTTGCATACATTAGTCACAGCATTAAGTACATACTTTGAAATTTAGAAAAGAAACAAAACAAACAGTAAATGTAAAGTTAATGCAACATCAAGTTTTCCTCATGAAAATCAGTATAACTGCGTGCGGGGGTATATATATACTAATATAGAAATGATCTGCTACTGGTATGCAGCGTCAGCTTAGAAACAGATATTTGATACTACTGTAATAATAGTAATGGGTGTTAAAAGGCACTTCGCCCAATTTCTCTGCTCAAACCGCCATAACAAAGTTACCAGTTTTGAATTTCTTGAAATTTTTCGCTTTTTTTTTTTTCTTTCTTTTTTTTTCAGCATTCTAAGCACTGAACTTAATGTATAAGAGCCAAAGGCAAGTTTTTGTCGATACACTGTGAGCGGGAATTTCCAGCAACTATACTAACATCTGTCAGTAGCTCTCAGAATTCTCTAGTCTGCTACAGAATGTAGAATGTTATTGTATCCATTACGCATTTTGCATCTTAATTTGGGTTTGCCGTAGTCAGACTGTTGAAACGGAATGTTTCACTTTGATGGTTTCTGACAGACGGACAGCCAGGATGGTCAGATGATGCCACGGCAAACCGGCAGTATGGTGGCACATCACGACGATGTCGTTACAAGGATGAAAAACGTCGACCTCATTGAGATTGGCAGGTGGCGCATTCGTCCCTGGTACTTCTCCCCATATCCTCAGGTTCGTTTATAAATACACAATGAATTGGACATTTCACTTTTTCTGTGGAAAACGGTGAAATATCTGTGGACAACTTTGTTTTGCGCTTGAAAAGTAGAAGTAAATGGATTATTATTCTCAGAAAGCTTGCCTATTCCTGGCTAGTTAACGTCACGTACTCCTTCAGTTTTTAGTGTGGGTTTGCAGGGATGTCACTGGTGCCCGGACACAAGACTATGACCGATAGACTGGGCCAAATGTCCGACGAAAAAACTGTCCAGCAGGACAGATGTCCGATTGTTTATTTCAAGAGGAGGTCATATGTCCGATTGCGTTTCTGTTGATCGCGGACAAACTAGTGACATTTTTCCGAGTGAGGGCTGCCGCCTTGCGCTACTCGGGGAGCTTGCTCGCTTGCGCAGAGAATATTTTAAGTTGCACGCACACAAAGCGAGTGACGTGTGGTATGTGGTATGCCCTAAAAGAAGCCCTCTGATTGGCAAAGAGTTTAACCCTGACCTGTGTTTATGTGGTTCCTGTTTTACAATGCTTTATTGTCGTGCGCCAGAATGTCCTATTGTTTCGTTCCAATTCAGGACAAATGTCCTATTCATCTGCCACCTTCCAGGACATTTGTCCTATAGGTTTCAAGCTCCAGTGACATCCCTGGGTTTGTTGTTTTTGTTTTTAGGGTTTTGTTGTTGTTATTCTTGGGCAAATTCTGATGGCTGAAAATGGATCGGTCTGTCAGCTTCATCATTCATGTATCATAGTGTGGTGTGTTTCTCTTTTGCCTGGAAGTATATATCTGTCCCAAATGTTTGCAAGGTTATGAAATTGAAAAGGGCTTTCAGCTTCTACATGAACTTGACTTGTCTCATCTTGATTTAAGTTTTTGACATACGTGTATTGTTTCACTGTGGTGAATTTTCATTGTACATGTATTTACCCATGTACATTGCAGATACAGTACAACTTCTTTTGGGCGACCACTCCTCTGGCCAGATAAGAGTGGTCTTAAAAGAGAGGTGGCCACCCAAAAGAAGCTTCAGACAGTGAAGAAGTGCAACCCAGTATCATTGTAACATTGGTCTGCACAGGCAGGTGGTCTCCCAAAGGGGTGGCCGCCCAAAAGAGGTTCTATTGTACATGAAAACAGTTACACAGCTGAGAGTACACGTAGCTCCCACACTGCTGGTTCTAAGTTATAAGTACGTGTTTGTGCGTCTCCTCTGTTGCAGGAATTGACCAATAACCCCATCCTGTATTTGTGCGAATACTGTCTCAAGTACCTCAAGAGCAACAAATGTCTAGAACGGCATCTGGTCAGTACACTTCTTTTTTTTTTTTTTTTTTTTTTTTGGCTGCCCCAACTCTTTGTCAGCTCCAGTGGTGTTCCTCCCAGGTCATGGGTGGAATCCACGGAGGACTCGGAAGCTGGGACAATTTTTTTTTATTTTTTTTTTATTATGCATGATGATGGAGATGAGGATGATAGTAAGATGATGGAGGTCCATGTGGTTTGGGACTGCGGGACAGGGCCGCATTCCACGCTTCCTGTCATAAATATCCCGGCATTAACCAGGCCCGGGAACTGCGGCACCTGCGGTGCCGGCCGTGTAATCATCCACATCATAAGACGTGTCATACCAAGGGAAGCACCCCCAAAGTCGCACCCATGAAGTGGGTGAAACTCGGCTGTGTGGCAACAGCCTCCCCATCAGGCCCATAGCACACCCGCTCTGGGTAGGACTAGGAGCCGACCTAGGTAGGAAAAATCCCGCTTGCCTTGGCTGGGACTCGAACCCGGGTCTCCCGGTCCATGGTCCGAAGTGCTAACCACTACACTACGGGGGCCAGTGGTCAGTACACTTTTTGTTTCGTTTTGTTTTATTTTTTGTTAACAGCGGTTTGATCGTTATTCGGGTACATGTATTTTCCTTACGTTTGCGTGCAATTTCATGAATAAAGCCAGCGAGAATTAAGCATGCTGTTTCCATATCTACTAGGCCTCAACGAGTAGCTTGAGTGCGCCTGTACGCTTGAAATACTCTATCTTGACAATTAGTAGAGCTGTTAGTGCAATACAGTGCAGTTTACACTTCATGTGAGCAGTCAAACATTCAAATTCTTTTTTTCTTTTTCTTTTTTTAATGCGCTTAGAACTGTTCTTAACTAATCGGTTATAGTGCTATATAAGTACTGTCATTGTTGTTATTATTAAATTCTACGACTAGAATGATTTGTGATCCTAAAAATTGTAAAGATTGGGCATTTTAACTATACAGTACACTGTACATATCTACCGTCATTTGGTAAACTATTCTTCATGTCTGCTGCAGGCCAAATGTCTACACAGACATCCTCCTGGTAATGAGATTTATAGGAAAAACCATATCTCCTTCTTTGAGATTGATGGCCGAAAGAACAAAGTAAGTATCACTGATTTGTTTTTGTTGTTTTGGGGGTAGTGTTTGCTTTGGGGTTTTTTTTGGTTTTTTTTATGTGGTTGGTTTGTTTTGTTTTGGGTTTTTTTGTTGTTGTTTTTTTGGTTTGGTTTGTTTTTTTTGTTGTGGGTTTTTTTTTTCTTTTTTTTTTTTTTTGGGGGGGGGGGGTCCTATCCATGGCAAGCGCATAGTACAGCATGTTTTGTAACCGTTCTAACAATCTTCTTATGGCTTGAAATGAATATGGGTGTCCCTGATAGCTCCTCAGTGAGTCAGTCTAAGCGGACTGCATTTCTGTGTGCCATTCTCAATCTGTGTGATGCAGAGCTATGAGCATTGTGATAAAACAGATCTGAACAACTGATCGAGGCTTTTCAGAAATAAATCCTTGTCCCAAAGTTGGAGAGAATCCCGTGAACAAAATTTAACATAAACTGACATGTAACATCGTATAATATATGTCGCATCACTTGACTGTGACGTGTGTGTGACAGCAGATTTCTTCTAAACCACTTCTGAGACTTTGTGAATGGCTTGGTACTTTGAGATAGACTATCATAATCTTCAGAGCAACATTTCTAGATTTTCTGTTTCTGCAATGTTCTTTTGTTTTTTGGTTTTTTCTCCAGAGTTTTAGGCAGGTTTGGTGCCTCTCAGAGTTTCAGTTTGCATTTTTCTGATGCGTCTTACAAATTACGTGCTTTTCGCTGCTTCCAGGCATATGCTCAAAATCTGTGTCTCTTGGCCAAGTTGTTTCTGGATCACAAGACACTCTACTACGACACAGACCCATTCCTCTTTTATGTCATGTGCGAACAGGACGTCCGGGGATACCACATGGTCGGGTTCTTCTCAAAGGTAAAGGAATGCAGTGGGTAGATGTCAGGATAGCCTCATTGATTATCAACGTGCTCGAAAACAGAACTCCGTTTATATCAGTTAAATTGCAGGTGGTTGTTCGAGGCTTTGTCTGTCACGTTAAAAATTTCCATTTTCAGCATCAGTGTATTATCCAAATGAAAAGCATTGGTCACGTTATGTTTTTCCCCATGTAGTACTGGTCAAAGCTACATTCTTCCACTCCTTTGGCTCTTCATGTCTTTGTTTTTTGTTGCCTTTTTTTTTTTAACAGGAGAAAGAATCATCAGAAGACTACAATGTAGCCTGCATCCTCACATTACCTCCGTACCAACGAAAGGGCTATGGCAAGCTTCTCATCGAGTTCAGTGAGTGTTTGCTGGAGTGTTTGCCTCATATTGCAGTCTGTATTTATGTAGAACTAAAAGGTGACCTGATCAAATTGTTTCACTATTGCTTGAATTTTTCAGACACTCAGATCTAAATAGAAGGACATTTTCTGTTGGTATAACCACTTAAAAATAGAAAGCAACCTTAGAATAATACCACAGAAGGTATAGTGATAGGAAATAAATAAAATAATGATAGGAAGGATGCAGTTTGAAGAACAGGGAGACCCCATGGGCGATACACGTATGAATGTAAACATGTTTATGCAAGGTTCCACATCCATGTCAGACGTCAATCATAGACCAATTCATTTTCGAAATTTGTAACAACTTTCTTACCATACCATTTCTGTGACAACATTCACGACAGTTGCCCTATACTGTAACGATCGGCGAGGACATTTGTCCTGTATTAGCCCTCACAGATCTGAAGCCATGTCCATCTGCATGAACTCCAGGTTACGAGTTGTCCAAAGTGGAATGCAAGACGGGGTCACCAGAGAAGCCGTTGTCCGACTTGGGTCTACTGAGCTACCGCAGCTACTGGTCACAGACAATCCTAGAGATTCTACTCAACATGAAGCCAAACGAACAAGGAGAGCAGCCCACGATCACAATAAAGTCAGTCACTGTTTGGTTACTAGTTGCTGTTCAGACAGCAGTATGGGATAGCTACCTTCACTACTGTCCACGACCTAGACTACAGTGAATGAAGGGTTAAATAAAAAGTCACAGACAGCAGTGACTGTTATCTCATACTGTTATCAGTAACAGATTGTGAGAGACTGTAATTTTGTACAGGTTCACAAAAATTAACATAACTCATTAACTGCATGGTACTCAGTACATTGTTGTTATTTCTACTGTTAAGAGGTTAGTGCTTGTGTGAGTGGAAGCATGATTACAGAACAAAAAGGCTGAAAGCATGTTTAGTAGACAAAAGAAAGAAACCTGGAGGCAAAATCCTTTTATAAAATCCCCAAAACAAGGAATTCCTTATTTTCATTTTTTTTTTCTTTTTAAGGGCACCGTGTTGTTTTTGATTCAACTTTTCCCACAGCCATAACCAGAAGCAATCGCCGCCATCTTGGTTAGTGTGTTTGGCCACTGGCACAAAGTCTTTCACTGAACATGCCAAGGCTTATTGTGCTCTGTTTTGGAATGAACCACTCCGTTTTCTGTTTTCACAGTGAACTTTCAGAAAAGACGTCCATCAAGAAAGAGGATGTGGTTTCCACCCTGCAGCACCTGAACTTGATCAACTACTACAAAGGTCAGTATATCATCACCCTGTCAGAGGAACAGGTCGACGCCCACAATCGTGCCATGTCCAAACGCACCATCCGCATCGACCCCAAGTGTCTACACTGGCAGAGCAAAGACTGGAGCCGGCGAGGGAAGTGGTGATAAACAGAAACTCTAGTTGCTGAAAGTGATGTGTGAAACTGAAAGACAGCAGCTAACTGCAGGAAGATCATGGATGGAATGTTTGTTTTTTTCTCTGGTTTTCCACTGTAAAGGAAGACCAAGATGCGGTTGACTGTTGGGAATAAAGACGAAGAATAGATTTTTAGTCTATGCTTTGAAGATAGTTGAATGAAATGCTCAGTGCTCGATTGAGATATGTAAACTTCATGTCATGCTCAGTGGCGAGTGGCTTATGTGTGGCACTGCTGTCATGGAGGTTGGAATGTGAAAGTAAATGCCATCATTCATGAAAAATGGTCAGGCACAGACCACAGATTCCACAGTTTCATCAGCTTGCCAACGTCACTCGTCATTTCTGCTCTGGATGCACGGTTCTTTTTCTGGAGTCTTGTGGTTTCTTTGAAACATACTTTCCCCAGGGAGGACTGAAAGTGTACAGATCCCAGTAGCCGTTTGAGCATACCAGCCTTGTGAAAACTGGGGGCTGAATATTTTTCTAAAAGCGCAAGCAATTCTTTCAAGGTGTGTGTGCGCGCATGTGTGCGTGCGTGCGTGTGTGTGTGTTTAACAAAGCTAATGAAGGAGAAGCTTTATAGATGGCAGGCTATGCAAAGCAGGTAACGTGGAAACTGTTTGTACTAGGCTTTGGGTGATGAGAGCTGATTTCGGTAACCTGGAATTTCTTATTGCTGTCTTGCAAAATTCATTCGCCATGTGGGGTACGAGAAACATGAGACTGGTTCACCTGACAGAGAATCTTCTCGCATTTGGTGACGGGCGAGTGCTTTTGGTCCTCCCTGTTTCCTGAAACGTGATTGCTTTCGTGATCACCTGTGCATTCCACAGAAACAGCCATAGTTTTTCCTTAGGGCAGGTCATGAGTGTGTTGACCAGTGGAAAGGCTGTTCCGTCTCGGAGGCACATTTGGTGTGTGTGTTGTGGTTATCTGTCATTTTCTGCTGCTTCTGTTGGTCAAGTGTTCCTGTGAACATCATTTCCTCAATGTAAATCTACGGGTAGAAAATAACCATGAAATCATTTGTTTTTGCACTTGCGTTTGAGTGTGTATGAGTTAGTGTTGACCAAGATTGTAGAAGTTGTTGGGCTATGAGCCATCTTGAACCGACAACCTGCGAGTAAAAAAGGGTGAGTGGAGAGATACGATTGGCTGTTAGTGTGGATGTATGCCTTGGATATAAATGTACATTTATTGTAAACTTCATTGACGTGAAGTACTGCATGCATGCACCCCTTCCTGATCTGTTGCATACAAATTTCAATACAGTGTACATGTGAAGTCTGTGTTACCATTTAGAAGGCAGGGCTTCATATCGGTGGCTGATGCTGGTCAAAGACGAATCGATTTGTGAAGTGTCCAATTACTTTCTTACCTAGGCGGATATATATGTCCAATCATTTCTGTGCCACAGTGGACAGTATTCAGGACACGTTCTATACTTTCATTGTCAGCCAGCGCCCGCATGTAAAAGTCAGGGTTAGGGAGTTTAGCCCCGAATTAGAGTCTAACCTCGATCTAAACTAGCTCTAGGGTTAAATTTTCTGTTTTTTTTGTTGTTTGTTTTTTTTTGGTTTTTTTAATCAGGAAGCGGATCCATTCCAGCAAGGTGCCTGTGCCGTTATAGAAGGATTTTTATCTATCTTTCTTCTTCTTCGCTTCTTCGCTTTTTTTCAGCGGGTGGGGGGGGGGGGGAATGTAGCAAGACACAGACTACAGCTTTTTAATGAATTATTGAATTGAATTTTATGCCACAGAGTAGCCCTGGCAATTTGTTGAGGTCTGTGTAATTACTGACAGGTACTTTTGGTGAACTGCAACGTGTTCCTGAAGCCTCACAATACTGTTGATATTTGGTTGCTGTTGTGGTGAAGAAAATAAAAGAGACAAAACACAAAAGAGAACGCAGTCGTCTGGCTTTACTGGTATTGTACAAGCATGGAATTTTAGTAAAAAGACAACAAAATCGGGGCTTAAAATTTTCATCTGTCTGGAGGATTTCCTCCTCTGGCTTAAAAAGTTTCCTCCAACAACAACAACAACAACAAAAATTCCTCCTCTGAAGCACTCAAAATCGTGCACCAACTTGCACAGATTTTAGTCTGATTAACGCTTCCCAGGGGCCATGCCCAAGACGCCCCTAGTACAGTGCGTCAAAATTGCAGGCCCACGTTCGTGGCTTTGTCACTAAATGCTTCAAACTTGTCCTTCTTGGACCATATTAAGCCTTGCGAAATAAATAGAGGAAATCACGTGACGGGCAAATCACAGACAACATACTGGAGCCTTTCTACCGTCGACAATAAAAGGGCCCAAGTCCTTGACAAATCAGAGGTGCTTAGGCCTTTTTAACAAATGACAATAGATTTCATGGGTTTCTCCAGTACACAAGGGGGTCAGATCGTGTGTGTCCTTGAGAAACCTAAAATCGGTATCTAGTACAAAGTTCAGCAAGGATTCTGTCATTCCACATACAGATATTGCATATTTATAAGTGACTGCAAGTACACGATACCCAAATACAGTGCAAGAGCTGCTATGTCTGGTGATGACAGAATTAAACTTTCCTCTATGCGATGACGGTATTAAACGTTTTTTCAGTGACCCTGGATGTTGCCCATGATTATAAATATTTGCAGAACAGAGCTACATGTACTGATAATCACATTTTATGCATACATGTAGAGACCTAGATGGATAACAGTTGTGTTCACACTGTACAAAAAACATACGGCTTTTACTTTTAGTGTCACGTAACATTAGATTCAGTAGTAATTGCCGGTATGCTACCATACACAACAGTGAAAATTCTGAACATGAGATAATAACAACTACAAACTGCAGAAATAAACAAATTCTTGCAGGATTTTTCAGACGCTGGACAAAAATTAATCACAAACAGCAAAGGAAACCAAATGAATGTCGTGTACCCAACACCCATTAACACTCTCTCTCTCTCTCTCTCTCCCCAAACAGACAAATCTGCTGTGTATGGGCAAAACACAGTAAGTCCACCGGCATCATTTGAGGAAAAAGACCATTACATTAATGTCTTTCATCTTGAGGGGAGCCGGGGTGGCCGAATGGTAGAGCGTTGGATTTCTAATGCTCGGGTTGTGAGTTTGTATCCCGGCTGGGGCCAAATATTTGTGCTGGCTTTTTCATCGTTGCCCCATCTTTGATATCACCCGTATGTGGCGGAAAAGGACGTTAAACATCCAATCACCCACCCAACCTTTCATCTTGACATCACCCCTTTTCCTCTAAAATGACGTCATGGCATACTGTCAATTGCCAATACATGGCAGATGTCCAAATCACTTACATGTCAGACTTACATCTTTTTTCTTAACTCTTTGACGACGAAGCACAATTTCTTAGAAATTTGTTAGAAATTGTGCTTCGTCGTCAAAGAGTTAACAGAATAACCACCAGCAGTGTGTCAACACACGTTTAACAATTCAACGTCACACTCACTCAAAAACAAACGCTGAAATGCAGCAAATAATGATCACCACAAAATGCAGACACCAGGCTTGCGCCAGCGTCCGCCAACCTGCTACAATGTTTCAATCCGTTCAGACTTTCTCAAGCATTGGCTAATGGTATGATTGTTCATCAAATTGCAGTGTATATCAGCCAGTTGTAGTGAATATATACGTATACTGAAAATGGAGGATGAAGAAAGAAACTTGCACACAATACTCGCAGTCAGTTTTCAATATCCACTTGCAATTTTCACTCAAGACAATGATACTAGGTTGGGTATGCTGAATATTAAAGGCGGAATTCTAAGGGCCGTTCTACACGTGGCAAGTTTGCAAGGCAAAAGCGGGTTTGCGGCCCCCGCAAGTCGACGGCAAATGTACAAGCAAGATGTACAGTCGTGCAGCCTACGGCTTGCCGCGGCAAGTTTCGGATAGAACGGCTTTCTATTTTCTCGGCTTGCGCCTCGCAAGTGCGCGCGAGGCACCCTGGGAGCCCCGCCATGACGGCCAATCGCACGCCGCGTAGTGGTCACGCGGCCAAATTAAACAAAATGGCGTCAAAGACCTCCGTTATGCGCCAAGCGAAGCTCGCTGCAAGATCCACTTTCTCGCCCAGATCCACTGTTTCTTCCTGTTCTGCAGCAAAATAATTGCAGCTGCTGCAAAAGTTAATTCCTCCTCCGAACTTTCATTCACATGTTCAGCTGAGTCTGACTCGGATTCACTCGCGACCATGGCCGGGCGAAATCGCGCGAGGCCCCTTCCAAATATAGGGTTGAAAGGGTCACACGAAAGGTCAATCAGCCGACTTGTGGTGCGGAGGTTTCCGCGTGTAGAAGCAGCGGCATTGCGGCAGACAAACTTGTGGGGGGAAAGTCGAAGGGCGGCAACTTGCCGCTTGTCACGTGTAGAACGGCCTTAAGGCTGAAATACATGTACTGTACATGTAGCACTATGATCAGTTACCTGAGACAAAGTGACTGTCAGCTAGTAAACTGTCTCGCCCATCAGTCAAGACTGAAACGCATTTCAACCCAAAATTCTGACTTAAAATTCAAATTACTCAGCCCCGACTCTGATGGTAATGAAATTCTAGGGAAAGTTGAAGCATGGTTGAGCAAAGAACCCTTCCTCCAGTGACAGCAAATGCCTCGGGTGTGGACAACCACGGGACAGAGACATTGGCTATAAGTTGACGTTGTGTAAAAGGGCAAATTCGTCGGCCTGGTCCATCAAATCACAAAGCATTGCTGACTCCACCTGCAACGGCACAGCACAAAGAGAATAAATATCAGCTTCAACGTAGCACAGAATAATAACAATAAAGATAATAATAATATAAGGAAACAGTTCTTAAAATAGTTCTATCAGATTTTCAAAACTGTGCTTACTCCTCAGCTGTGTCATGTCCGCTATGCCCTTGCCATCTTTTAGTTTAGATTTCTTAGTTTAGTAGCATAGTATTAGACTTGGGCATCACACATTACTTTAGGATCTGTGTTTAATATGTATGGATTTGTATGTCTAGATAAATTAATGTGTGTGTGTGTGTGTGTGTGTGTGTGTGTGTGTGTGTGTGTGTGTGTGTGTGTGAGCCAGAAGAAAATTTTCTGCCATCGACAGACAATAAAGTTATATTGAATTGAATTGAATTGAATTGAATAAATCTCTGTTCTACTAGCAGAAATGACTAACTGTGCTAACAACACACACGCCTCTCACATTCCCATCCTCACAATCAAAAACGTCTAACCAGTAATAAACCAGTTACTCTGGCACCTCTGGGATACACATGCAATGACATGTGACACAAACATGACATGTCTGCCTGGTAAGAACATAATCAGGCCTCTAACAAAATGAATCAGCCAATGACCAGTCTGACGAGGATATGAAGCCCTGAGACAGTTACTTCCATCCGTATTAGCTGCAAATAAATAATAAACTTCAATCATCCCCTTCTCATCTATAAATTCCCTTGGTGAAGCAATGCCTCTTCAGATTTCCCTACTGGTGCAATTCTGCTTAAGGAATCAGATTAGCGTAATCTATGAAGATACGCTTATTACTCACCACTAACACATATTCGCAGGTGGCAGGTTCTGATAAAAACAGGGACACTGCATGAGGATTCTGGCTGTTGGGTGCACACCTGCAACAAAGTATGCAGACACATGAAGCGCTTCTCCACACAGTTCGCTTCCACTGTGATGTCACCACCATCAGTTCTAGTCTTAGCCACAGCTTGGAAATTTGACGGAAAATCGTCATTTATCTCCCGGTGTCCTTTTCCATGTCTTCAGCAATACAGATATCTGGGGGCGGTCGGTGGTCTAGTGGTTAAGAGACTTGTCACCAATGCGAGAGGTCAGGGGTTCTTGTCCCACTCGGGGCATAGAATTTTTCCTTCTCGTATATGGCACCGTTCATTTGGGCCGATCGTCAGGAGTTCTCTCCGGGTACTCCGGCTTGCTCCCCCTCTGCTTTGGAAATGTTCTTACTTACTTACTTAGGCCCCTGGCTCCACGTGGAGCATAGGCCATCGACAACCCTTCGCCATCGCACTCTGTTCTGGGCTATTCTTGCCACTCCAGTCCAGTTGGTCCCCTGCTTATATAACTCTGCCTCAGTGTCCCGCCTCCAGCTGTTGCGAGGCCGGCCTCTCTTCCTTTTCCCCTGTGGGTTCCATGTCAGGGCTTGGCGTGTGGTGCTGGATGCTGGCTTCCTGAGGGTGTGTCCAATCCAGCCCCACTTCCTCCGCAGGATCTGCTTGGCCGCTGGTTCCTGCCCTGCTCGCTCCCACAGCTCTTCGTTCCGGATCTTCTCTGGCCATCGGATGTTGAAGATGCGCCTCAGACAGGTGTTGAGAAATGTCTGGATCTTCTGCTGCATCGTCTTCGTTGTCCTCCATGTTTCGCATCCGTAAAGCAGAACTGACTTCACGTTGGAGTTATAGATGCGAAGTTTGGTTCTTATGCTGACAACTTTGGATGCCCAGATGTTCTTCAGCATGACCATTGCTGCTCTTGCCTTGCCGATTCTGGCTGTGACGTCTCGGTCTGTGCCTCCCTGTCCATCAACCACACTCCCCAGGTAGACAAAGGACTCTACCTCCCTGATGGGCTCTCCACCGACTGTGACTGGTGTGTTGGCAGTGGTGTTGATCTTCATCAGCTCGGTTTTCCTCCTGTTGATCTTGAGCCCTGTTCCGGCTGATGTGGCTTCCAGGCATGTAGTCTTGTCCTGCATCTGGCTGTGGCTGTGAGACAGGAGCGCCAGGTCGTCCGCAAAGTCGAGGTCATCCAGCTGCGCCCAGAGTGTCCACTGTATCCCGTTTTTCCTGCCTGTTGTGGTGGTCTTCATGATCCAGTCGATGACCAGGAGGAAGAGGAACGGGGACAACAGGCATCCCTGGCGGACTCCGGTCTTCACCTCGAAGCTTTCTGACAACTGGCCGGCATGGGCAATCCTGCAGCTCATGTCTTTGTAGGTGCACTGGATCAGGGAGATGATCTTCCCGGGAACTCCATAGTGCCTTAGCAGCTTCCACAGCGCCTCTCTGTCTACACTGTCGAAAGCCTTCTCATAGTCTATTTGGAAATGTTCAGCCCACCAAATTTAAAAAATAAATGCAATTCTAAATTCCGAAATTTAAATAACTGAGCTGACCGTTCGCACCAAGTAATTGTAATGTTTTATGTCCAGTGTGTGAGAGAATGCGTGTGATTCACGTGAGCGTGCGTTTGGGTTCAGTTCGCGGCGCTTTGAGCTGATTCATGAAATTGGGAAAGCGCCTATACAATACTTATTATTATTAATAATTATTATTATATACTAAGCTGCTATGAAATATGTTTACATGCTAAAGATGTACAACTAAACTGATGATTATCAAACTAGGCTGACATTTGCCAGGAACTACTGCATGATCAATTACTGACGTAGCGGTTCAGGTCCAGTTCTGTTGCTTCACATGTTTCGCGCAGCAGAGAGAATTTGGCTGCTTATGAGTCACATGTTCGCAGTACACCTACTTAGAGACTAAGAGTGTAGTGGTTATCAACTGTGGCAGAGATGAGATGAGAGGCAAACTCGGCACATGCTTCTCCACACACAAACTGCAGTCACATGACAGGAGCAGTATCATAGTATCGTTTCTTACTGGACATTACCTTTGGGATAACAGTCGGTTGTAGATGGGTGTAAAATCTGAGAGACCAGTTGGACATAGAGATTGTTTCAAGTCTGACTTGAAAACGCTTCTGTTCCGGCTGGCTTTCGACTTAAGCCCAATTACCTCCTCCTGATTAAGCTGCTGTGTGTGTGTGTGTGTGTGTTTGCATATTTGTTGGTATAAGTGCAGGAGTACGCGCATTGAGTCACTTTGTGAGAATTCTGCGCTATATAAGTACAATTCATTATTATTATTATTATCCCTGAGGAAAGTAACCTGCATTTTCCCAAAGGAATACTAAAGAATGATTAATGTCTTACTTCAATCTGATCTCCACTGATCGAGGCCGGCCTGTCATATCACAAACATCCCCACCACTGTAATAGTAGTTTAGGAACCTGTTGGCAAACAGAAAAAGACAAAACCATGCTATTTCAGTCTTTCTACAATGCTTGGAGATATATCTATTAAAAGTTGTTCCCTTTTTTTTTCTTCTTTTTTTAAGCCTGCTTTGTAATTTTTTGTTTTCACTTTGTCGGATTATTAGGGTCATGACAAAGTTGAAGGCAGAGTGAACTATTACAAGTAAGTGATACATTCAGCGAACAAAAAGTGACAGAGACAACACAGGGAACTGACTTGCGTTGTCCAACAGGCTTTGGCTTCTTGTTCGGGTTCTCCTCAAGCCACTGAAGGTGTTTCTCTTCGTTAAAACTATTACAAGTAAGTGATACATTCAGCTAACAAAAAGTGACAGAGACAACACAGGGAACTGACTTGCGTTGTCCAACAGGCTTTGGCTTCTTGTTCGGGTTCTCCTCAAGCCACTGAAGGTGTTTCTCTTCGTTAAAACTATTACAAGTAAGTGATACATTCAGCTAACAAAAAGTGACAGAGACAACACAGGGAACTGACTTGCGTTGTCCAACAGGCTTTGGCTTCTTGTTCGGGTTCTCCTCAAGCCACTGAAGGTGTTTCTCTTCGTTGAAACTCCCCAGCAAGATGGCGGTCTCACCTGTCCTGTCCTGTCCATCAAGATCGTCAAGAAAATCATAAATGTCAGCCGAGTTTTTGTAGTCCATGATTACAACTCTAAATTTGTTTCGTTTTTGTTTGTTTTTTTCTTTCTTTCTTTTTCTGTCAATGTACATGTAACTGGAAAGTCAAGAGGGTAGACAAAACATTCATCCTGTAGTCCCCGGCTGGGGCCAAATATTTGTGCTGGCTTTTTCATCATTGCCCCGTCTTTGATATCACCCATGTGGTGGAAAAAGACGTTAAACTCCCAAACTCCCACCCACCCTCATGCTGTAGTCTGCTTCCCCGCCTTGTGATGTGAAGTGGAAAACACGGCACAATGACAGGTGAGTTCACTGGTACTGGTGCTCACAGCACAATCATAACTGGAGAAAGGTCTTGGGCAGTTGTTCAGTATATATATAAGCACTCCTTCAGTAACAGATTCTTGGTATACCTATGGCTATGGTAATATGAAGAAAATAAATACCCTGTGAAATTGTCGAGCATATCGACCCAGGCACACTTCATGCTTCCACCAGCCAGAACCCTGAGAGAAAAATTCAAAGATCACAATTATCAATGACTGTCATTAGATCATTAGTTTGTCCTTCGTGTGTGTGTGTGTGTGTGTGTGTGTGTGTGTGTGTGTGTTTGAGGTAACTACATGTATTATGAATTGCTTAATTTGAAAACTGAAATGCAAGGCTGAAGGCTATAAAATGTTATAATTAAAAGAGGAAAGCATGAAAGCCATAAAAAATTGCCATTAACTTTACATTTCTTCTTTTCCAGATTGCACCATAGTTTAATTATATAGATCACACCCCTACTAAGTGCACTAAGCAGCCTTGATAGGCGCTTAAGTGTGAACAGTTTCTTAAGAGAGTTCAAGAATTGATATTTTATTGAAAAATATATGTTCCACATGCAGCATTGTTCTGGCAACACTGGCAGCTATATAAACGCTTTGTTTTAGGTTAATAAATGCTTACCATGACTGCCATGTCCTGTGTAGTTCAAATATTCAATTGATGCCAATGTTATCTCCAACCTGTCTGCCGTATGTTCTATACCACCTGTATATAAACCAACTACGTCCTCACTGTACATTGTCAATAGCCAGATTTAGTAGGACTTCGTAAAGAGGACTTCGTTGAGCAGCGTAACCCATTTACATGTAAACTAGGCTCACACGGCAGAGGCCGCGAGTTGCTAACGCGCTGCGATTGGCTAATGGCACCCGTAACGTCCCTAATTTACATGCAAATGGGTTACGCTGCTCAACGAAGTACTCCTTACGAAATCCTACTAAATCTCACTATTGTCACTGGTTTCGTTGATGTCCTGTGTAATAATCCAAAAAAAGGAAATAAAGAAAAAAACAGTGTACTAAGCAGGCAAACTGACTCACCCCTTGAAGGCAGTAGTCACCTGACAGCAAGTCCCGTAACACTTGCTTGTCTGTCAAATGACTAAGGGCGGATTGTGACCCTTGTGCGTGTGGAGTTGTGGAGGTGATCACACGCGGCACTTTGCGTTCTGTGGGTGGCGTGGGGACAGGCGATGGCTGAACTGGCGTTCCTTGGGCGTACGGGTCCTCGGGCACGCCAAACAGAATTTCCTGCTGTAACAGTCACAGGAACGTTGTTTACCTATATTACAGCTCCCAAAGCCCATTTTGTGGCAGTGCAGATAAAACTTATACGTTCCTAAGTGTTTTATCAGTGTGCCTCCTCCAAACTGAAACTAACCCGTATCCACCAGACCTAATTTCTACACAATTAATACAACAACAACCAAAAAAAAAAATTGTGCCCACACTGTCTGTTTTAAAGAGCAATCTTAAAACGTTCCTCTTTTGTAAGGCCTTCCAGTAATTTCCTGTCAATAAGTAGTCAGTTTCACCAGTGTATGCCTGTCCATCGTTTTTTAAAATGTGAGTGAGTGTCGGTGAGTGATTGGCGCAATGAGTTTATTCTAACGAAATGCGCCCTATAAATACCATTTATTATTATTATTATTAAAATAAAACACAAAACGATTCATGGAGTCCCTGTCCCTTAAAGCACATTAAAACTTTGGCGTAAGTCAATTGAAATAGCTCAAGAGAAGTAGAAAGGATGTGTCATCTTGAGCTATGCTCAGAACTGAGTTACGCCCAAATTTCACAACAAAGTCAACAAGCAGATCCGCACTCCACACCTGACCCATGGACTGCAGGCGAGCAGCCTCGTCCTCCCACAGCTGCAGCTGCTGAGGTTTGTGTGATGCTCCAGACATGGAATGACAGCTGATCTTGTTCACTGGAGGGTTCTTGGGTCTGTAAACAACAACAGCTTTATGTGCGACATACATTCTCACGGCTGCATATCTGCAGGACTATAATAGGACAAATTGTCTGGTTGGTTGTAAAAGCATAGGGCATTTGTCCTATGTGGCGCTGTTACAAGCGTGGATGTGTGTTTTGTGTGTGTTTTGTTTGTATGCCGAAAGATAACAGATGTATTGGGGGTTTTTTTAGAAGGTAGAGTGTGCACGAGAGAAGCTCATATGTGTGAAGCTTGAGAGTGCAGTGTGACACCAGGGACGCGCTGTCATAAACTCCACACAGCTAGAACTTTTCTACGCGCTCACGAGTCTTTTTGTGAGTGAATGAGACTTCTTCAGCAGTCAATATAAGAATTCAGCAGTCAATATAAGAACTCGCTACGTGAAGAGTGTGTGCCTGAGTCATCGTATACCTCAGTAAAACGACGGGCTTTTCAAACATTCATCACGTAACAGGTGCAGAAATTATAGTGCATATGTCCACCTTGGTAAGAAGGTAATAGAGCATTTCGAAAATGAACTGGTTCATGGCTGATGTTTGATGCAAATATGCAGCCCTGCATTCTCAAACCCCTCTGTATTTATATATTTGCCAGGTTATTTACTGTTACACGGAAAGTTGTTTTTCCAGTACAGGCTGAATTATATCACTGGTTCAGCACACAACCATACTGCTGTGTGAAATTAAACAGCTGTACAACGTGAATGGTTCAAGTCAATTTACATGTTTCCTGTATGTTTTAAAAGACAAGGAATACACTGAAGGTTCTCTGCCTGAAGGCACTATTTAAAGAAGCGTTTCTGGCAGGGGACCCTTGAGATATATTAGCAGACAATCAAAAGTCAATTTTGATATTTTTCCACTTAACCTAGGGTTTTAAATCATATTTACAAATGGTAACCGTAATTATTCTCACCTGAATAATGGGTGTGCACACAGCACTGATGTCAACACCATGACTTCGTATTCACATGTTGATGTTTCCTTCAGTTCGTAAACCTCACCATGGCCATCGGGCTGACACACATACAACACCCGTGTCTTCCGATGGTCGTTGGTCAGATCGCATGGAGTGCCACCTGTCATCACCACCTCATAGTAAGGCAGGTCAATCCCGTCAATACGCCGGTACTTGATCTGTAAGTGTAAACATGAAACACCATTGAAAAAAAAAACGAAAAAAAAATGAATAAGAATAAAAAGGAAAAAAAAAGAGAGGATGGGAAAAATGGCCACCAGATTAAGGTATCTGATTTTTTTTTTTTTTTAAAAACACACTGCATGAGGAACTTCAAACATATTTTCTGTAAGTTTCAGTACCTGTGAAAATAAAAGAAAAGAAATAATCAAGAATATACTTGTGACTTTTTTCCCTTCAGGTGGAACTTGCTTCCTCATCACAAAGTGTGTGTGTGCACAAGTATGTGTGCACAAGTGTGTGTGTGTGTGTGTGTGTGTGTGTGTGTGTGTGTGTGTGTGTGTGTGTGTGTGTGTGTGAAATATCTTCTAAAATAACTGCCAGCATACAAAAATCTACTTTTTTTCCAGTCAAACTCACATTGGAGTCCTTTGTAGGCGGAGTCTGGTCTTCACCTTGTGCATCTGAAATCATACAATGTATAAAAAAAAAAAAATTTAAGAAAAGTTTAAAGCACATTTAAAAACAGTATGTATAGATACATCTCCCTGTATGTGCCCATGATCCCACCCATTAAATGGCGTCACTGACACAAGCAGTCCAAGCTAGCAGTTGTTCAAACCTGTAATCATGAAGGGAACAAAACAGCAAAACAAGACTGGCAGGCTGCTCATCAGAACAAGTGTCAATCAAACACCAGTGCAAACAATAGGCACGATCAACAAACGATTATCTGCACTGTCTTGGTACTTAGTTGAACATTCCCCTTCCAAACACACACTGCAACAGTAATCACTATACAACACTGTACATGGACCACATTAGCAGCATGGAGATAAAGGGAAGAACTGGCAAAGCTGAGAATCACCCAGTGGGTCATACTAGTGGCCAATTTCTTATCCGCTATAAATTTACATTTCAACCAGTAAAATTCCAGATATTGCCAGTGAACGCAGTCACTGTAACTGCGTACATGAACGGCTCACCTTGACTTTCAGCTTCTTCAACGGTGTGCGGTGAAAGAATATCACGGCCAAATCCAAGGATGTATTCTTGCACTTTGGGTTTCTGAAAACCATAAGGCATAAATTTCAAGTATTCAGAAAATCACTAAGATACCGTACAGATTGTATAATGATGATACACGCAGAGAAAGTAAGAAAGCGGTATACATGTAGGGTCCATACAGGTTCACAGTCTCAAAAATTCATGACTTTTCCATGACTTTTCGAGGCCAACTCTCCTGTTTTCCATGACACCTTCCTCATCCTCTTTCACACTGACACACGCGAGGGTAGAAACTATGAGCTTATCCAGATTATCACAGTCAGCAAGACCAATGTTCAGAGTTAGTCATTAGCCTTATCAGAAGGCAGTTTGTTGGTATTTTTGGCAATGAGTCCAGTGAGTAATCACCAAGCTGACCGTTTCACTGTTGGGCTCAAAATGGCTTCCATAAAATTCAGAAATTCCATGACTTTTCATGACTCTTGAGATAATTTCATGACTTTCCAGGCCTGGAAAAGCTATTTCCAAATTCCATGACTTTTCCTGGATTCCATGACCTGTATGGACCCTGTACATGTATACTGAACAACGTTAGAAACCTCTCTCTCTCTCTCTCTGAAATATCTGTGCAATTAAATGACTTACTTTCCCTTGCTCTTTTGTCTCGTGGTACTGACGAAGATGTCTACCATGACATAATTCATATGTCCAGTAGCTTTCCAACTGCAATTGTAACAAATGGCAGAGCTTTAAAAAGTATCATGCAGTATAAGCTTGTAAATGTGCAGTTTATCTTCTTGTTTCACCTTCCTGGAGTTTTGTTCGATGAAGGTTATCATTTATAGAAATGACACTATGACAACACCACGACAACAATGATACTACAGTGGGTGATAAGCTTCTAAGGATTTACATTATTACTCAGAAAGCAAAAGATTGAACACTGATGTATGAAATCTAATATGAAATCAATGTGGTTGTTTTTTTCCTAGGTGTTTGTGTGAACAGCTTGATTTTCTTTTCCTGAGTCCATTCCATGGTGTGTGATTTCCACCATGAGCATCCAGAGTGTTAGTTATACTATTTCACCTACATGAAAAGGATATAAAAATATACTCACCCGATATGAACAGCTTGTTTGCTGGAAAAGTGTGTCCATTAACTCTGATGCTGAAGGCCCATGGTAATTGTCAGCATTTTCCTTAGAAACAAAGGCAACCCATTACCCTCAGTCTCAAAATATCAACTTCATCAGTAAGACTTAAGTACATGCTTATGATAATACTAATTAATAGAAAAGAAAACAACAACAAAACAATGGATTTTTAAAAGTCTCTCTTGCACTGAAGAGGACTTTGAAACAAAGATTGTTTATGTGCAGTGTAAAATACAAGAAAGGTCCCTTCTGAACTTATTTTTATTGCCTCCTAGAAACTTTGGGCGGTTAAATTATCTGAAAAATTCATAATGTACACCTCTCAAACAGAACAGAGTACTTGTGTTCAGGTCTAGCACTGAGACACTGATGTGATTAAAAGCTCTTGACAGACCATTCTTCTTACATATGAAGTACTAGTTAAACCTACCCCCAAAAACAAAAGCACCATTTATCTGTATACCTGTTGTTTTCTGCTGTCGTAGACCTCTGGCATGATACACTTGTACTGTTCCTTATTCCTTGTCATGACAACAACATTGTCAGTTTTAGATGCTACCTCTTCCTGCAGGAATAAATAAGCAGCGTCACATTTTTAATGCACCACTCTGCTGTTTGTGCTTATTAAATGTTGTCGTGTGTGTGTGTGTGTGTGTGTGTGTGTGTGTGTGTGTGTGTGTGTGTGTGTGTGTGTGTTCCCCTGGGACTAATACATAAAAATGCACAATAATGCTTCACTAGCGGTGTCCGCGCATTCACTTACAGCAGACGATTCCAAAGGAAGCGGCCCTTTCCAATCGATCAAAAACATGGTTTGATCCACGAAAGGGTCAAAATTTCCACACAGAGACAAGGGCAACTGTAAGATACTGGAGAACACTACGAGGCTACGGAGCCCAGCCATTCTGCAGCCCTGATTTCTGCTTTTACAACAACAACAAACTGAAGGTTGACGTGTAACGCTACCAAACTGTTATGCACGCCGCCATGTTGCAAGTACGCACCAAAAGTGACCTGGGAGCACTGGGGGGGGGGGGGGTAAAGAAAAATCCTTGTTTGTGCTCACCTATAGATGTGTTATAAAATCTCTTTAAAAAATTTGATATATTTTTCTGTGTTGTTATTTTTGTCGTTCATTTACATTCTCTCATCCTTCACCACTTATACTTGCATCCCGGATGGCTCAGTGGACCCAGAGACACGTGTCCTCGCGGCCGGTCAGTCAGTCGCGCGTTCTCCTGTGTCCATCAAGACGAAAGTCATGTGCTATATTGTTCTTCAGTGTTGTTCTAGTGAAAGTTGTCTCTGCACGCCATATTACAGATTTTTAAAAACAAACAAATAAACTGACATCAGTCTGCATGTTCGTTTGTATCAGTAGACCGGCATCTCTGTGAGCACATAACTGATTACATAGCAGTCAGAGTTAACAGTTCATAATGGGCAACTTTGCCCAAAGGGATCAACTCCAAGTTCGTCGACTACGTTTATGTGATACAGAATGGGAAATTCAGCCTCACTGGTAATGCTGATTGCGCCCGTCACTGCACTCGCTGCAACCAGTGAAACGATAGGCTAATGATTAATAAACTGTCCATCCGTCCGATCCAGTTTTGGTGACTGAATGAGTAATGACTATAGTAGGCAGTCAATTCAAGTCAATTCAATTCAATTCAATTCAATTCAATTTAATTCAATTCAAATGCACTTTATTCATCCCCAAACGGGCAATTAAGATATAAGACAAGCTCAATATAAATCAACAAATGAATAATTAAGAACAGTCAATATTAATCACAAATTCAGCTAATTATATTAATTTAAAATTAATTAAGAATTAAAAAATAGCGTAGGAGTTCATTCATAAGCTGAACGCTGGGCTAAAGCTGAACGCTGGGCTAAAAACAGAACACAGGCAATCAGTTCTTATACTCTCTCTCTCTCTCCTCTCTCTCTCTCTCTCTCTCTCTCTCACATCGGGCATCGGCCATCATGATAGACGGTCGATTCACTTATTGAATCAGATTGTTCCATTACTTTCTTATACCAAGGCGAAAGTACGTCCTATCATTTCTACTCTGTAGTGGACAATATTCAGGACAAAATAATGTCCTATACTTTTACGGTCAGCCAGGACATTTTGTCCTATCATAGTTTCCACAGAGAGTATATGCTGAAAAGCCTGGTTAGGTCTATATGTATAAGTGAATAGCGTCTGCCTGCCTGCCTGCCTACCTGCCTGCCTGCCTGTCTGTCTGTCTGTCTGCGCTGTCTCAGTGTGCGCCATAAAAATCTAGCCTGAGTTTGGAGTTCTCACATCGCAATCAGAATTGGTGGGTGTACTCAGTTGGACACCAGAAACATTATGACAGACAAAACAAACAAAAAATCGAAAAAAAATCGAACTTTAACGTCCTTTTTCCCTGCGTATCGCCAAACTGGGAGATAAAAAAAAACAACACAATTTAGAGCTCTCACATCACGATCAAAATCGGTGGCTGTACTCAGGAGGGCCCCGGAAACATGGCGGGAAAAAAAGCCTCGGAAATTCGGTGTTTAACGTCCTTTTTCACCACGTATCGCCAGCAGGGAGACCCGCAGTGTGACCTGACTGAAAACACTTAACACTAATAACAGACAGACTGATCACATCATCATTCCAGGCAAAGCCGGCCCGGGCGGCTACATCAGCTAGTTTAATCATAAAACTACGGATGCTAAGCCTGTTTCTTCACGATGACGTCATAGACCGGAGGCGAGGCGAAATCAGTGGTTCAGCACACGTGCCTCTGCGCAAAATCATTATCAATAAAGGCAACAGTTATTTGTATGTTTGAATGCATGTGAAGACCGTCACGTTTCACAACCGTCCCACGCCCCTCACCGAAACTGACACCCCTATCCCGCCGTCAAGACGCATATATATCTGTATAGAATGTGAAATGCCCTAACACTCCCCCCTCCCCCCCCCCCCCGCCCACCTCCAACCCCTGTCTCAGCCCCTCTCCACTGCGATCCCCGCCCCCTCCACGGGCGGTCTTCCATTCACCGGCTCTGTTCACGGCGTGTGATGTACGGTGTAATGATGATCGGCGGGAAATAAACGAGGCTGCTGATTGGTCGAGTCCCGGCTTGGCCCGTCCGCATGTAATAAGACCTAACAGGCTGGGTCACCAAGGACGCATTAGTCTTGATTATCGGTCTTGGTACTTTCAAGGACTGTTACGCTTGTAACGGATATAGTCAGTCTTTGCTGGTACTGAGGCTGGACTGATGTGGCTTACTTGACTAATTCAGTTGAAGTGACGTATTTAGTTTGTGTCTGCCAGGTTCGGTTTGACTTTATTCTACTGTTGCTGTTGCTGTTGTGGTTGTGGTTGTGGTTGCGGCTGTGGTTGTTGTTTTGTTTTAATAATAATAATAATAATGAGGATTTTTCTTGCGCCCAACCTCCTGCTGGAGCTCTGTTTGGTGTTTGTTTGTTTTTGTTGCTTTGTTCTGTTTTGTCTTTTGTTTTGGTTTTGGTTTGGTTTGATTTGGTTTGGTTTGGGGGTTTTAGTTTTGTTTGTTTATTGTTGGGTGTTTTGGCTTGTTGTTTTGGCTTGTTTTTGTTTTTGTTTTGTTTTGGGTTTGTTGTTGTTGTTGTTGTTTTGGGGGTGCTTTCCGGTTGTTGTTGCTCGTTTGTTTTTTTAGGGTTTTCGTTTTGTTTTGTTTTGTTTCTGGGTGGTTGGTTGTTGTTGTTGTTTTCTTTTTGTTTTTTATTTGTTTTTGTTTTTTTGGGGGGTGGGGTGGGGGGTGTTCAGTTCTTTGTTTTGTTTTGGAGGGTAGCCTTTTCCCCGGTATCGTAGAAAAAAAATGTACACTGTTTATAGGGGTGGTTGGGTATGTGTGTGTCAATGTGTGCGCGTGTGTGTGTGTGTCAATGTGTGTGCGTGCGTGCGTGCGTTCATATGTGTGTGCGTGTCGAGTCAGTGTAAGAGAAAGAGAGATCTGATTACGCCCCTACTCCAGGTCTATCTGTGAAACAGATGTGAAAGGTGGTGTAGGGGTGACACGCACGGCCGATAGTACTGCACGCCAAGAGCAATCGACGTGTCCTCATAAAAATTCTCCTGACATTCACGGCCAGATATCGCACGTGCGGTCGGTATAGGTTGACTCCGAATGATTCGAAGCCTCAGGAGGAAAAAAGCAATTTCATCTTACTTAAGAGTTTCACCCTCTGTACTGCTGAAGCAGATTTTTTTTTTAATTAAAAAAAATACTAAGAGTTTTACCCCAGCTGGCAGAATGGAGGTTTAATTCTTTGTTGTTGAGTTTATGCTTCAGCCCGAAAATCCACCTTAAAACTGAGTTAGCACTCATGGGCGCTGTCCTAACCCGGCCGTGCTGTGCGCCACAGAACACGTGATTTTTTGGGTTAAACTCTAGACTGTTGTCAATTGTCAGTCTTGTTAGCTGGTTACCGGGGAGTCGGGGTGGTCGAATGGTTGAGTGTTGGACTTCTAACCCCATAACACTGAATAATAATACGCCATTATATGCATAGTGAATAATTATATTGTACTGAATGGCACTCACTGCGTTTTATACTACACACACACACACACACACACACACACACACGCACACACACACACACACACACACACACACACACACACACGCACGCACGCACGCACGCGCGCACACACACACACACACACACACACACACACACACACACACACACACACACAGAGGCTTATGAGGCGATTACTAAGACTGAATTTAACACCTGAACGTCACGCAGTGAAAACTGAAAGTACGGCACTCTACACAGGCATGAAACAGAACTGATCATTTAAAACTGAATAAGGCAGTCCTACTCGAACAAGACCAGGGAGGTCGGTGGTCTCAGTGGTTAAGTTACAGATACGCCCTTTTGAATGACCTTGACACTTTTCACAAGTGAGCCAAAGGGGCTTCTGTCTCTCTAGTTTTACTTCGCCACCAATGCGAGAGGTCAGGTTCGAGTCCCACTCGGGGGCTTGGTTGTTTTCGTTGTTTGTTTGTTTGCTCAGTTGTTTCTTTCTTTGACTGCCTGCTGCCATTCTAGCTTATAGCCGGAATGTAGGGGTTTCTTGTTGTTGTTGTTGTTGCCGCTGTTGTTGTTGTTGAATTTTCAGTTTTGTTTTGTTTGTTTTGTTCTGTTTGCTGGTCAGTGGAGTTGAGGGCCCGCATAATTATAAAAGTCGGGGTTAGGGAGTTTAGCCCCGGGTTAGAGTCTAACCTCGAACTAGACCCGCTCTAGGGTTAAATCTTCTGTTTTGTTTTGTTCGTTTGTTGTTGTTTTTTTAGTCAGGAAGCGGGTCCATTCCAGCAAGATGCCTATGCCGTTATAGAAGGATTTTTGTCTTTCTTTCTTCGCTTCCTTTTTTATTTAATTTTGTTTTGGGGTTTCTTTTGTCCTAGTCTGGGTTAGGCCCGTAGCCGTGGGTTAAATTAACCTCGAGTTTTACATACGGGCCTTGGGCTCGTATGTACTAGTCGAGGTTAGGGCTTTTAGCCCTGAGTTAGAGTCTAACCTCGAACTAAACTAGCTCTATGGTTCAATTTTCTGTTGTTTTTTGTTTTAAATCAGGAAGCGGGCCCATTCCAGGAAGGTGCCTGAGCCGTTAAAGAATGATTTACAAGAAAAGCCAGCAACGATTGTACTTGCTGAGAAAACTTAGAAGTTTTGACGTAAATGAGGATGTACTTGAAATGGTGTACAGAAATTTGATCGAAAGTGTTCTTACATTCAACATCGCCACTTGGTATGGCAACGTAAGCGTGAAAATAAAACAAAACTGGCTCGTGTTGTCAACACAGCGAGCAAAGTGATTGGCCGCCAACAAAGACACCTGTCTGACCTGTATTACCAGTCTGTTAGGCGAAAATCCGTGCAGATCTTTTATGATGACACCCATCCTCTAAATCCGTCCTTCCAAAAACTGCCCTCAGGTCGTCGCCTCAAAGTGCCCCTCGCTAGGAAAAATGCATACAAGAAATCGTTCGTGCCCAGTGCAGTTTCCATCTTGAATTCACTGTGTTTTTGAAGGCCCCGTTCCTCTAGCCCCCCCCCCCCCCACCTCACACACGCACGCGCACACACTCAGGCTAACTGTTGACCACTGTTGGCCGGGAGTCGGCTGGCTCTTGGTGCAGGGCGCTGTCGGGTGTGAGAGTCAGAAAAATATATTTTGTTTCGTGCGTGGCAGTGTTCCGTGTTTTGTCACAGTTCACGTGTTTTCCCTGCTCACCTGTATCAGATTTATGCCTTTTATGCTTTTAAGGTACAGTGCATCGTGTGTGTGTGTGTGTGTGTGTGTGTGTGTGTGTGTGTGTGTGTGTGTGTGTGTGTGTGTGTGCAGTCAGGTTTTTTAAAATGAATGTACTTTTTTTTTTTTTTATGCTGTGATACTTAACCTCATTTATTTTAAACTGTGCAGTGCGGGCACCAAAAGGAAATTTTCCGGTTTTTAAACTGGATAATAAAGATGTTTTGAATTGAATTTTTTTCTTCCTTTCTTCGCTTCCTTTTTTTTAATTTAATTTTGCTTTTGGGTTTCTTTCGTCCTAGTCTGGGTTGGGCCCGTAGCCGTGGGTTAAATTAACCTCGACTTTTACATACGGGCCCAGAAGTCTGAAATGGTCAGCAGTATCCGCCGGATAGGAGTTTGTTTTTTTTGTTTTGTTTTTTTTAAATCGCCAGCTCACCTGAGTGCCAGACGGACGGACAAGACTGAAAATGGCCCGGGTCTAGAAACTACACTAACTCACCGGCCCTGATTCCCTGAAATAACATCGTTACAAGCACGGGAATGGAACCCCGCCTACTCCGAGTCCGTTATCCCCCCCTTCCCCGGGGTTTAATTTCGTTTAATTGTATACACAAGCCCGGGTGCCCACTCGCCCAATCGCTGCTCTCACACAAACGCTGACGAAAGGTTTGAAGACATTTCAGCAATTTTATTGCCAATGCGGCTCGGCAGAGCCCCGGAGAATTGCCCGGATGTATCACTCGATGCGCGCGCACTGAGGACTTCGTGTGCCGTTAGTTGGGTGCAGATGGTCGCTGAGTGTGGCCGAGCCTACTAGGCCATGTTTCCAGTTGGGGGTCTGTTGAAGATTGTCAAGTTCAGCTGGTGGAAGTACTAGATCCCGTGCTGGATTCGCCGCGAATTAGTTTTTGTTGCGTTAAAGCTCTAAATAAATAAATAACTAGATCATGCTGGACCAGTGAATGGTTTCAGTCATGTCCACAGAATACATTGGTACAGTATAAGTAAGACATGACGAATCAGAGTTTTGTTAGTGTTTGACAGCAGGAAAAACGGTTGTACCAGTGCAGGTCATAATTATCAACATGTTGGTGAGCTTCGTTAATATTTGAATGGGAGCGCACCGGGGAGGGGGGCAGCGGCAGTTCTGTGTGTGTGTGTGTGTGTGTGTGTGTGTGTGTGTGTGTGTGTGTGTGTGTGTGTGTGTGTGTGTGTGTGTGTGTGTGCTTGGTTGGTTGGTTGGTTGGTTTGGTTTGGTTTGGTTTGGTTTGGTTGTTTGTTACAGTTTTTGTGAGCGATTGTGCTTGAGCAAGATTCAGTGACTGGCTTGAGCCAAGCCGGAATGTTTGTCGCATTTTTTTTTTTAATTTAGGCCATACATTGATTGTAGACATACATATTTATCACATCGACCCTACGTTGCCCAGAAACTTCTTACAAATTGGATGCCTGGGTTTTAGAAAGTCTCGGAGGGAGAGAGAGAGGGAGGGCAACAAAAAATCCAGACACTTTGCAAGATTTTTTATCCAGCCTGATAGGCTACTCAGCCAGCGACGAAGTGTTTAGCCACTTGCTCACGCCGAGAAATGAAGGTACGGGCTGCATCGAAAACAGACCCCTTCCTTCTGCGGCTTAACACGTCATCAATTATTGTGTCACGCTGGTAATGACGTCGGAAATATGGCACTTCTGACACGCCAGTGTTTGGAATTAAGCGCCATGTTGCAAGGGAATGAAACGGTCTCCAATTGGCCACAACTGCCAGCGATGCGGGTCCTCAATGGCAGGATCGCCTCGGCTGCACCGTTATCTATTGCCATCTAAACCGTTTCTTGAGTGGGTTCAATTAACTGCTAGTGTAATCAAGCGAAGAAGATGGCGCCCGAAAGAACGTTAGCGCGAGAGCTGAGCGGTGCCTGCAAAGTATGGCCTGCGCTGCGATAGAGGGTATCAGGCTTGTACTTGGACTCGAAGTGATTAAATGAAGACGAGATGACATCTAAGTGCTATTTACATTTGCTTTCCTGAAATGTTGATTTCACGATTTCCAGTGGTTAATTGAAGGATAATTCTGGCTGATTTGGTTAGGGTAGAAACACCGCCAGCTGCAAAACACAGGAAGGCACCAGGGGCTTATGACACCCTCGAAGTTTGAAATAGAACTTTTTCGGTGTTTGTTTTTTTTTTCATTCTTTTCTTCTTCTTTTTTTCTCCCCCCCCCACCCCCTCCGTCTTTTTTCGGGAGGGTGGGGTGTCTTTTTTTCTTCTTTTATTTCTTTTTTATCTTTCCTAGTTGCTCTAGGATTTTTTTTTTTTTTTTTGGGGGGGGGGGTCCTCTCTTGAAACACACACACACAGAGTCACACACACACACACACCACACACACACACACACACACACACACACACACACACACACACACACCACATTTTACTTCAGACGCTCAAACTTGTATGTGTACATACCACCCCTATCAGCGGTGTGTTTTCCATTGCAGTTCGAGATTTGCCGTAAGTACAGAAGTCATCCAAGCCGAGTGAGAGATAACGCACGGCTGATTCTCTTCTGCCTGCGAGACCTCCACTGCGACCACAGCTGCCATCTATTTCCATGCGCCAACTGCCAGCAGTGTTTAGCACAGGCGTATTTTTTAAAGCTTTAATTCAGTAGTAGAGACGGGCGAAAAACTGGTTTGTCCCAATCAGATATTTGCCAATTTAATTTGATTTATCTGGTTAGTGAATAAGGTTTGATATGCCAAATCAAATATTGTCTACCCGAAGTTATCCATTAGTTTAAAGGTTGTAGATGGGATTCGGGTGTGTTGTAAACTGTTACTAAGTAGTAATTTGAAATGCAAAGTGGCTTTATTTTCACCAGCAATCGCGGCTCGTTTCTTCTTTTCATCTGTATTAGTCTGAGTGTTTTGTTTTGTTTTGTTTTGGTGTGGTGTGGTGTGGTGTGGTGTGGTGTGGTGTGGTGTGGTGTGGTGTGGTGTGGTGTGGTGTGGTGTGGTGTGGTGTTCTTTTCAGCTTTCGATCTGTGGGTACGAAGGGAACCTTGGTGGCCGAGCTGGTATGCCACTGGACCTTAAACGCTCAAACAGAAAACAAAAATGTGCTGGCTTCAGTTCTCCGAGGCTCTCTCTGCCCCGTGGTTGACATGATCCTTATTAGAAAAGGACGTCTGACCCCCCACCCAAACAACCAACCAGCTTGTACGTATGACAGCGCAGTCAATCTCTCAGCTAACGGCCTCTCAAACGTGACCCAGATTTGCATTCTGTTTGCATTATTGCATTCCAATAGGGTCAGTGTCCAGCTGCATTCACCAGTCAACGTATCTGTCGCAGGTGGGTTAGGTGTTTAAGTGTTTAAATTAACGTCCTTTTCCATCACATTACCCATATTTGTCGCAAAGTCATAGTCACTACTGGTGACTCTCATGACAGTTAAACCCTGATCCAAAACTGATAACCTGCGGTAACCACGTGACTGCAAACTGTTGCTCCAGCAACCCTTTGAAATAACGTCCGAACAGTAACACTTACACATAAGCCAATTCAGCCGGCAATGGACATTTTCAGCACAAACATTTCTGTCTAACCAGGACTCTGTGGGAGTTGGCCTAAACCTAGAGGGAAATTTTGTTAGCCTATGAATGTTCCGATTCAACCCTAAGCGAAGCCGCTCGAAACGCTCAGTTCCAGCTAATTAAGAACGCAATAAGACGTAAATTTGACTTAATGGCGAGAAGGGTGTAGCGAAGTTGGCAGAACACCCGCAATTAGGACCAGAGGCCCAAGCGCGCTATCTGATAGGCATTATTTCTAACTTTATCCAGGAGAGCTCCTCTGTCAGACGAAGAGGGAGATAATTTTTATTTCCTCATAAAACTCGAAGGTATTGCGGTATTAGGGAGTTGGAAAGTTTGGGGTTTTCGTTTTTTGATTGGGTTTATTTGCACTGAGAGGATTTTTTTAAAGGAGAAAATTGGAAGTTTAATGTTCATTTTTTAAATTGTTTCCTGTGTGACTCATCTGAAATTGCTGCCTTTTCAGTGATTGGAACTCATTTTTAAAAGATGGGTGATTCTAACTAATTGTGCCAATGGTATCCGTTAAAAGTTATTACCGTAAGTGCACCCACACACGGACGAAGGACTGAAAGGAACCACACCGACACAAAATTCCGTAGAAATAATTGCCTGACTCTGGAATTTTCTTCACCTCGACGCTGTGACTGCAATCGCACATCCTGTACTGACAGGATACGTAATACAGTACCTTATATATTAATGACACCATCATTACAAAGGTAAACTGGCTGGTACCATCACTGCACTGACTTACTGTGGAGCCGTCAGTGTAGCATGGAAGACGTAATTCGCGGTGCCGCCCATACTGATCTTGGCGTCCGAGTCTCCGAGTCCGGGTCTAATGTAAAATACATGAAATGAAGTAGTTGAATAATATGGCTTCGTCTGACGATATGTCTTACTGTAACTGAATATTGTGTCTGTATCTGTATGAAAACGCCAAAAATAGAATTTAATAATAATAATATGGCTGAGAAGACTGATTCGTCTCGACTCGACATATTACATTGATTCCGGCCATGGGCCGCTATCACGACTCAAAGAAATATTCATACGTGAACATGAACGAGAACGACATTTCAGTACAGCAGATTAACACCACTAACTGTTTTGAATCAGTAGTTAAAATGATCTGTATCACACTTGCAACAGTGAGGCACGGCGTTTGAAAGCATAAAACAGGAATTTCAGTCGCAGGTTGATAATCTTCGCGTCGATACTCGGCCGTCTTAGCCTCGCTATTGCTTTTCATGATACAGTACAACTTCTTTTGGGCGACCATTCCATTGGCCAGATAAGAGTGGTCTTAAAAGAGGGGTGGCCACCCAAAAGAAGCTTCAGACAGTGAAGAAGTGCAACCCAGGAACATTGTAACATTGGTCTGCTCAGGCAGGTGGTCTCTCAAAGGGGTGGTCACCCAAAAGAGGTTCTACTGTACTGACAAGGCAGAGGAGATTCGCGATACTGGTTCGTGTAAAGAAACCTTTCCAAGATCTGAGAAACTGTGTTCATGATCAATTTCATACGTTTATGGGCAAACAACAGTTGTATGGTCGAAAGTGTGGTGTGATACTCTCTCTCTCTCTCTCTCTCTCTCTCTCTCTCTCTCCGGCTCTCTCTCTCTCAGTCTCTCTCTCTCTTTTGTTGGGTGTGATGTGTGTGTGGTGGGGGGGGGGGGGGAGGGGGTATCCTATCACGTTAGTTACTTGCCATTGCAACTTGACTTTGCTGAAAAAAATGTAAAAAATCTTTGCATACCATAGCCATACGTTCTGCTTGTAATGCTCTATAACGACAGTACTAGTGCTACGGTTTTCAGTCTATGGATGGCGAGTGGGTGGGTGGGTGTTTGGGGGTTTAACGTCCTTTTCTACCACATACGGGTGATATCAAAGACGGGGCAACGATGAAAAAGCCAGCACAAAATTATTATTATTTGGCCCCAACCGGGATTCGAAGTAGACATAAAATTGCTCTATAATCATTATTACTACTACATGTATGCTCAGTTGACAATCGGTGGAACTGAACTTGCGTGAAATGACTGTCCGGTTCATCAAGCTCCGCGATGAAGGGGTCGGCTCACTATTTCTTTGTCGGCTCGAGTTGGGCAACACTGATACAATCAGGAGCGGGTAAGACTGATGAGCCGATCGGACTGATGTGCTAAGAACCTGACCATCAAGACGATACACTGATGACCCGCGCCGCTGTTACTAGTATTTCCCTTCGACGCTCCCTTTGAAAACCTAGACCGTCAACTTGCCTGGACCCCCCCCCCCCCCCCCTCTAGTCCCCCCTACACGCACATTCTCCACCCCCTGCCTCCACCATTCCAATCACCTGCAACTTCATAAACAAGTGAGGTCCTGTTTTCAGTCCGTCACGGCTCGCTTTTCATTTCATGGCACCAACAATACATCACTGTGAAACCTCACACTTTCCATGCTTGACTCGGATCACCTTGAAAAGGCCCCCTGGTCCGCTTGCTGGTCACCTCATTAGGCCCTCCCGCTGTGGTGATCAGTATCTGCTGTTTATGTGCATAATGCGGTGATTCTTCGTTGAGGACCGTTGCTGGCTGCTTATGCTTTGCGGCAGGGTGTTCCCTGGGGTGTCCGCCCGTGGGGTGGGGCAGCGGGAAGATCCGCTGGGCTGTAAATGGGAGGGGTTAATTCCTTTGGAAGAAGTAGCCGCCGGCGTTTGTGTAATATTATTCATTAGATCGTGCAGACTGGAAGGGAAACGATGAACAGGGGCCTGTTATAGGAAAATGGTAGGAGACAAAACTGGGTTTTGTCACATTGTCTTTCTGGTCAATTTTTCTGGACAGTTTTTCTGGTCAGTTCAAAACACTTTCAACGAGTCCTCTCATCACTTACGACAATTGATCAGTGATATCAGTTGACTTTTATCTCATAATTTCAGTGTGTCTTGGTTCATTTGTAACTTGTTGCTAGCCGTGATCTGCGTTATCATGACCTGCTTCTTTCCCATATTTTGAGGGGGGGGGGGGGGGGCGGATGGGGGCAGTTTTTGAAGTATCAATTCTGTTTGTTGCTGTTGTTGTTGTTGCTCTGCGGTGCGTGTTGTCTGTTTTGTAGTTTGTTTCTTATTTCAAAGTTGTTTGTGTTTTTGTTTTTGAATGTATGTGGTTTTGGGGTGTATTTGTTTTCATTTTTCCATCTCAACCAACACAATAATTTTTTTCCCCTTGGTGTTTATATGGAGGAGTAATGCGAGTATTTTTTCCTGAAAGACTCGGAGCCGACCAAGGTCAGAAAGTACATGCACATGACCGCCATGTATGCATTAGTTACTCACGTGCTCATAAAACATAATCTGACCTGTGCTTGATCCAACCAGGCTAATTGCTTTTAGAGGTCACCAGTTCATTCCCAGTCACAACGCATGATGCAATTGTCTGTCAACTTCAGTCACTGACACCGCCCCTAACATGAGTTGATATCACACTGGGTCGTTAACAGTACTGACACAATATGAATATTCCGCCCGGTGTAAGTGACTGGAAGGTCGTATGGTCACAGGCGGGGAACTGAAATAAGAACAGGGCCCGCATGTAAAAGTCGGGGTTAGGTAGTTTATCCCCGGGTTAGAGTCTAACCGGCCTCGAACTAAACCGGCCTAGCTCTAGGGTTAAATTTTCCGGTTTTTTGGTGTTTTTTTTAATCGGGAAGCGGGTCCATTCCAGCAAGGTGCCGGCTATGCCGTTGTAGAAGGATTTTTGTCTTTCTTTCTTCGCTTCCTTTTTTTAAATTTAATTTTGTTTTGGGGTTTCTTTTGTCCTGGTCTGGGTTAGGCCCGTAGCCATGGGTTAAATTAACCTCGGGTTCTACATACGCCGGGCCCAGAAAGTCAGTACTACGTTTGCCTGAAGAACTGATTACAATTTCCGCCCGGCGGCTAGTACGCTCAGCGTAGTGACAACTTTAGACAGCTAATAATAAACGTTTCTGATTAATATGCTGATCTGGGCTAATTGCTTTCACGAGCAGCTCATTCACAAAACACATGATGACACGGGGTGTAGTCGAAAGTGGTGGATGGTGTTTCTGGTGCTACTCTGCTCTTAACTCTTAAAAGCCCACGCAAAAAATCGCAATTTTACTTGAAATCTTCAGAGCCATTTACGCAGTCTGCAGCGGTCTTGGGTCTAGCGGAAAGGCTCAAGCCTCGCGCAATAGTGGCTCAAAGTGGCTCGTCGGTATTGGTGTGCAGTGGCTTGTTCTTTTTTACCAAATCGTATCATATATTTGTCAGGAGATGGTCAGTCGCGCTCGTAAGAATTGAACCGGCGCCAAGACGACGCCGGGTAACGGCACTTGCATAACGCCGGCATATGTTCGAGATCAGTACATGTACGTCTTTGTCGTGTAGTAACGCGTTAGTCAAAGTCGTTGCCAGTCTGGCTGATAAACGGCCGCTTTTTCTGTTCCGCGCCGACTGGCCGAATTCCGCGGGGAAAAAGTTGCAGGCCGGTGCACTGATGACTACCCCCTTTTCTTTTCTTTTTGCCGACTGGCCGAATTCCGCGGGGAAAAAGTTGCAGGCCGGTGCACTGATGACTACCTTTTTGTTTTTGTTTTTGGCTGCCCCAACTCTTTGCCAACTCCAGTGGCGTTCCTCCCACGTCATAGCTGGAATCCACGGAGGGCTCGGAAGCTGGGACAATTTTTGTTATGCGTGATGATCAGTGGAGATGAGGATGGTGGTAAGATGATGCTATGGAGGTCCATGTGGTTTAGGACTGCGGGATAGGGCCGCATTCCATGCTTCCTGTCATAAATATCCAGACGTTAAACCAGGCCCGGGAAGTACCGACTCCGGCGAATTTGATATTTATCGGAAACACTCGGTGCTACTGCCGGGTTGGAAACACTTTCTCGGCCTGGCGGTGCTACTGTGACTTTCGAATCGGAGTAGCACCGGAAACACTACTCACTAGCGTCCATTCTGAATACACCCAGTGTGGTACCGAATAACTGTGGGTCACGTCGGCCGGATACAGCACAGATATCACAGACCGTCATGCGTAATATCAGTGAATATTATATATTTGGTTCCAAGGCCTGCATAACCCGCATAGAAAAAGACCGGGGTCAGAGAGAACCCATTCACACTTTGTCTCTCCCCCGTACACGAGACTGAACCGCAGAATGAGCCGTAATCATGTTATTATTAGCCGATATCTGTAGCCTCATAATTCTCAGGCCGGGCCGAGGCCGGAAATCAGATATGGCCGCTATCGTCTTGGCACGGGAAGTTGGTCGTGTCTCATTCACTTGTCTTTCTTTCTCACAAGGTGACGCTTGGTCACAAATTGTCGTCTGCTATCGCTATTTTGGTCTGTGCGGAAATCCGAGACTCTCTGATTGTCCGGCGGTGTGGTGTGTTCTCCGTCTGTTTTGGTGCTCAGATTACGGTTTCTCCTCCCACTACAACCTCTCCCCCCCTCTTCTCCGCCGTCCTCTCCCGCCCCTGAGCTCCCCCTCCCCCTCCTTCCTTTCCCGCCCTCCCAGTTCTCATCACTCACTTGATATCTCGCCTTCTTTTCCTTTTCTCCTCAAGTCGCAAGCGGCTTCAAATACAGGCGAGCGATTAATAGCAGACGACACGATGAGTGAATTTTCCCGCGTGCCACGCTCTCGCCACACACGGAGCTAGCCCTCTATTCGCCCCTCTTCCAAGCACCCCCTGTCATTACTCTTCTCGCTAGCGCCCGTCCGTTCACCACCCCCTGATACCGCTAAAATCGTCTCGGCCAATCGCGACGCGAGTTTACCAAAACATCGCTCTCCGCGTGAAGAGGGGGCGGAGCCTAAGCTGCCGAGGAGTAATCAGTCGAGTTTTAAATGTCTGCATGTTGAAAGTTTTCGCCGGTACGTCGGATGCGGTAGGTGCCATCTGCGGAATCAGGCACTGACCGTCTTGTCTGCGGCTTGTGGAATCAACGGACAGACGACAAACGGCTGCTGGACAGGAAACACGTGAATTCTGTGAACTCAGTCAAGGCTGACATTGAAGTTGAGTCGCGTACCAGAAGAAGCAGCTTGCGGCTTGTGTTTTCTTTGGAGAGGCCGGTGGATCTGACTAAGTTACGTCACACATTATGCGAGTTTACACGTAATCTCCGCTCGATCAAAATTCGGTGAAGTAATCACGGTAAGCATCCATGCTTAGGAATGTTGTCAGCTTTTACCCGGATCAGGACTGACGAACACTGTTCAGGTGGACTTCAGTCAGTCGTGTGGTTGGTGTGTGAGATCCGAGGCTGTAGTCTTTGAGTGAGAGGCTTGCCAAACGCTTTCCTGCTGACCCTACGTGACCTCGTACCAATACACACGCCAACCTTTGCCGATCGCCTTGAGTCGATAAAACGCTAAACTGCCTTGAGTAGCAGTTAAGGCAGTCCTTCAGGAGTTTTGTTTTCTTTACGGCGACCAAGACTTGAGGTAGGTCGGCAAGATGTTCGTGAACGGTTGTGTCAGCTGGTTGCCCCCCGTCACCCCGGGACTGAGCGGTTACTGGTCGCACCTCACCCCCGGGCAGCCGGACACTCTTCTGAGTCACCAAGGACTGGCAGCTGCAGCAGCAGCGGCTGCCGCAGCTTCAGGCAAAGCCAAAACCTCCACAGGTCACGCTTACGAACTCCTCAGCCTGCTCCACAGACAGGCCACACAAAGTTCTGCAGGACTTGGAGGTATCCAGACTTCTAGAGGGTACCCGGCGCATCTCACTCCCCATGGCTCTTACGGGTACGTTCTGTCCTACGCCCATGCTCACCGCCCCTTCTCCCCACCCGCTTCGGCCAGTGGGTCGGGGCTGGCCCCTCTACAGAAGCTGTGTGCCTCCGACAGTTCTGCGTTCAAACCCCGGGGGGAGTCCGGGGTTGATGGGTCTTCCGCTGACTCTGGGTCCAAGGCGTTGAAGTTCGGCATCAGCAGGATCCTGGACGATGACTTCGGCAAGAACAAGCACGAGAAAGGTGAGATCAAGAAATATCCACCACACTCACTCCACACACACACACACACACACACACACACACACACACACACACACACACACACCAATTTCAAAACGCACAAATGAAAATGACGTCGAAGTAACTATGATCAGTTTTAATGGAAATTCTTGACACTTTCAATTCCTTCTAATTTGTTGAGAAATTGACGCTCTCACAACACAATTTTACAAGCAAAAGAATACGTGTATCTGGTATCAAAGAATTACCATACAATACAGGAAAAATACTGAACAGTGAGTTTTTGATAAAGAACTGAAAGTCTGATTGTTACTGGATATCCAACTACTAGTATGTAACCGAAACTGCAATTGGCAGGCCGGCTGCAATTTTTGCCGAACAGTGCTGTATGTTCAGATTCAATAACTTAGTAACCTTGTTCATTTTTTTGGTCAATTTTGCGGCTTCAAGATGTAAGTTGTAAGTATGCGATTTACTGAAGTGATTGTAAAATTAGTTTTCTGCCTTTCATTTTGTTTTGTTTTAAAAAGAATCTTTAATTTTCGTATTTAGTCTTGTCATTTTAGCTTGATTTATCAGTGTACGTCGGTGAAAATAAAAAGGACTTCCTTGATGTTAACCGGGAACTTTGGAATTATTGAGTTCGTCGAACAGCAATCCTTTTCCTTCTTTGTTTTTTTTTGTTGTTGTTGTTTTTTTTCTCTCTCTTTCTCTCTGTCTAAAAGATCACTATCGGTTGTTGTTGTTGTTGTTGTTGTTGTTGTTGTTGTTTTGGGGGTTGTTGTTGTTGCTGTTTGAATTATGTGCATGATCGTGCCGTTGTTTGTGTTTGTTGGTGTCGCTGTCGTGGTTGTAACGTGTATGTTAGTTTGCTTTTAAAACCTTGCATGCTAGAATTGCGCAGAAAGTATTTTGTGAATCTTTTATCAGGTCGTTCTTTACGTATCACACATTTTGCCTTTCATGGTATTTAGCATTTGATAGGCATTTCTTTTTTGCCGTCAGTCTTGCGTGTAGAATCATTGTTCACTCTGCAGCATCAGTGCCACATGATCAGCTG